>SRPS01000065.1:0-112190 GCA_018360175.1 Claviceps arundinis | reverse complement strand
GCCAGGGCAGATATTCAAGAACAGCACACCAATAAAAGCGCCTGGCCCCGAACTTTACTCGCAGATGATCAATGTCCTCCGCGAGGCCCAGGAGGATCCTGAAGTGCGAGTAGAATAACGCCCGTCACGAAAGACTAAAGTCGCCCGAGAATCGAGATCCCTGGAGGCCCCAAGAGCGGCACGTAAACCATCTCCAAACCGCGATTAACTAATAACCGCCGGAGAATACATTGGCTCACTGACACTTGGACTTGCAGCTTCCAGCAGGAAACCGCACTCCCGAGTCCTGAGGAGAGACCGCCACCAAGACTCTGACTCACCATTGCGAGCAGCGAATCTCAGACATGTGAGACAGCGAGTTTGAGTTCTATGTACATATACATGATCCAGCAGACCTCTAAGGGCTCAAGCAGAGAATTGGAGCGCCAAAGCCGATTATTGTACGAATTGATCATCAATCATGTCGTTGTTTCACAGCCCAAATCATTGTCCCATGTGTGTACAGCCGTGACAGCTGCATGCCTGGACTCTGGAGCCTGGCGCCTTCTCTTGAGTCTTGACATGTTTTGTCTTGTATCTACTATCGCGGCATCGCCTGTTTCGGAACAGCACTGCGACCTCACGCGGCACGGCGCAGTGGTTGTCGCTAGTGGCCAAGCCATAATATAGATGCGAGGTTACAAGAGTCACATCGTCTTGAGTCAGAAGTAAGAATGCAGAAACGAGACTGCAAGGGTCATATCGCGGGAAGCGAAAGCCGCGACATTTGCAGCTTGCAGGGGTCAGAACGGAGGTATCTCCAGAGTGACTGTTGACAGAGTCTCTCAGTCTAGAGTCCAGACCTCTGAGTCTTGACCTCTGAGTCTTGACCTCAGCTGAGGCTCAGACGTTTCCGATTTCCGGACGTCTCAGGTCTGAAGCTTCTCGAGACTCGCCGTTCAATATGCCACTCAGTATTAAGTAAAGAGAAATTTTTCCGAAGGCTGAAGCAAGTCGACCGCCGACTTGAAGGAATCAATGTTTGATGACAAGTTGCAAATTAGCAGAAAAGAAAATTTTCTTCTCACTGTAGTTCCTTTTCTTGAATTTCTCCCCATTTTCTTCTTTCCTCTACTCGTCTCATGATCTATCTCATCTCCTGGATCTATTTACCTAATTCTGAAGTCACTGGGTCATTGACTCTGCAAAGCATCGTGTCCTGGAAGTTGAAACCTGGAGGCGCTTTATTTCAAAGCCACCATAAGCCCTTCAAGCAGTGACGCTGCAGTGTTCGCAATTGGGCGTACCGGACAAGTTGCTGCTGACAGCTGTGCGCTCTGTCACCTGTGTTCGACGACCGTCGGAATTCCTGTTTGCCTCATGTGCATTTTGCAGCGTGGTCTCAAATTACGCAGACTGCAGCCTGCAGCGAAGGACTTGGGAGTCGGGACCGTAAGCCGAATAGCCTCGCACCCTGCATTGTGCAGCGGCAGCCTGCACGAATTTATCACATGTACCTCCAAACTAGAATTCATATCGTACATCTGTCCGGGCGCTTTCGAACTTATCCGCGCTCACTCGGCCAATTTCAGAAGTGCAGCATTGCAGAAGTGACTGAGCAGTCCGATCACCCCCCTCAGTACTAGTAGGCACACTGGCAACTGGCAAGTTGCAACTGGCAACTGCCATACTCGCCTCGGCCCTCGGCTCACTTTCGTGAAGTTCCGTCTTGAGATATCAGGCGGCAGTCCTCGACGTACACATGTGGAAATATATAGAGATTACTAAGGAGGACGGATCAAAGGAGGTCATTGTACTTGATGAGCAGATTTTCAAAAGCTCTTGCGTGGTTGGTCGGGACTCGGCGAACAACCTGCTCAGTGCTGGAGAGGTCATGTCAAAGGTCACCCGGAGGAGATACGCATCGTAAAAGACTTGTGGGCAAACCCGTCGCGCCCATCGGAAGGCGACATGGACTCATCCCTTCCATCGAATTGGACTGTTTCGTGGTGGTAGTACCGAGCGACGTTGACGACCCCTCGACTAGCCGCCAGCAACAACATGTCGCCTTCCGATGGGCGCGACGGGTTTGCCCACAAGTCTTTTACGATGCGTATCTCCTCCGGGTGACCTTTGACATGACCTCTCCAGCAGGTTGTTCGCCGACAAACCACGCAAGAGCTTTTGAAAATCTGCTCATCAAGTACAATAACCTCCTTTGATCCGTCCTCCTTAGTAATCTCTATGCATGGCTTCAGTTCATCATCAACATCAGGTCCGTATGACTTGACATCGGGCCCCTTTATCGAGGGATCAAAGCCAAGATCCTCTTTACTCATCCAGAGAAAGCCGAGGATGACTTTTATGAATTGAACGGGGTCTTTGTTGACATCTACCCGCCTGGATGCCATACCACCGAGCCTGTCGAATAGCCACACCCTCAAAAAGGACCCGCAGAGAGTGAATCCTAGGGCATAGCGCCTTGTGCCTTGTGTGGTGAGTAATATCCGTATATATTGCGCAAGGGCAAGCTCTGCCGCCCTCTCGGCCGAGTTGTTCTCCTTGTGCTCTGCAGAGCTCAAGATCATGGTCCAAAAATAGTTCAAAGCCTCTCCACCAGATTGAGCTGCAGAAATGAAACAAGCATCAAGCTTTCGCTTGGCCATATGATTATGGCCCTTGATGAATTTGTTCGGCTGCCCCAGAAAGGCTCGTGAGTGCGTGCCATCGTCATTAGTCGAAAAATAAATTCCGGAGAATTCCTCCAGCTCTTTGCTAAAAGTTTGCATCCACGGAATGACTTGTTCTTGAGTGGTCAGATCAGGCCAGGTCTCAAACCGATGAGTATTGTCGTTGAACTTCGACTCTACGCCAGTGCCGGTCTTGCATCGGTTGAGGAATTGTTCCGCCACCTCCTGATACTTCGTGCTCGGAAAGAACGTTTCCAGAAAATCTGGGATGCCATAGTGCATACGGCCTTTCAGTTCTTTCCTCAAGAGCCCGTCAATGTTCCTGTGACACTCCACCGTGTTGACCATTCCGGCCGTTCTACGTACGGTGGGTGTATCAGGGCAATAGTACCTAGAGTCGGTGGGACCAGCTAAAATTTTTGCGGTAGAAAGATCATCATCGTGGGTTTTGCTGATGGCCGGAATTGATGCCAGGGCGGCTGTGGAGGTAGAGGCTGGTGGGGTATTCTGGGGCGCGATGGATCGGGTCGTCGCAGTGAGAGACGCAGTTATAAAAGCCAAAACTTCATCCCACAGAGTCTTGCCATCAGCCTTGGTGATAGCTGCTTTGAGAAGGCGTCGCGCACTGTCCTCTCCGACAAAACTCGTTACGACGGACTCGCAGAGCGCAATCAAGTCATCGGAGACGCTTCCATGGATCCCCTCAGCCCTGTAGGACTTTCGCCGCGGGATGACTTCGCAAGAAGAACAAACGTTCTGAGGCGATACCGTACATCTGTAAATGAGTTAGCACCCGTGTACTGGGCCGCTGGATTTGTGTCACCCTACTCACCGTTTGCAATGATTCGGTCAACCACAGCGATGTCGCCGACGCCCTTCTGGTTTGCAAAAGAATGGAAGACATCCAGACCATAATACCATTCGCGATCGGGTATTCTTCGATCGTCCGATTCTAGTGTTGTGAATTCATTGTTGGCAGATGGAATGCTGGAGACGACTGATCTTGGCCCAGACAGGCCGTAGAAGGACAAGGAAAAAGTTGAAAGGGAAGAAGTCTTTTACTCAAAATATGTAGCTGCGGACTATGCGGCAAACTGTTGCTCCCGGTCTCAAGTACTTGAAATTTGAAAAGAGGCTGTGGTGGCTACGACAAAAAAATATAGGAAAGACCAAGATCAGGACGAAGGGAACTTGGGAAAGTGAAACTTTTATGTTTGTTTGCCATGCGTAACGCCGGGGGCTGTGGCTGCTCCTCTGCAGCTTCTAATGACTGAGAAGACATGCGCCCCACTTGCCGAAGCCGAGTTTCCTTGGCGGCGGCCCGGCGGGAGCCTATATGTACTCCGTAACATATGTACATATGTATACGTAGGTAGTAGTTCCGTTGTACGCCCGTTTCACCTGATTTCCGTTCTTGGTGCGTGAACCCTTACTTGTAGCTGTGGCACAAAACAGCACGCAGCTTAGTTGCGGGGCGGGGCGTTGCTTGATAGGTACTTTGTGATACAATGAGACACTTTGGGGGTCTACCGGTATGTACTTCCTTAGGTACCTAGTGTAAGCGGCCAGTCAATGTGCTACATATATGTTTAGACTCGCTCCGATCTGACCAATCAGAGCGACCGGCCGTACGGTCAAATCCCACAGAGAATTCTAGCCTCTTCTCTCTCAAGTTTTAACTCCTTTTTTAAGCTTATCGTCCTCATTCATAGCGAATGGCGATTAATTGAGTGCCCGTTAGCATCTCCGCCCATACGATCCGTTACAAACACCAACTCTCCTTATCAGAATCGTGCACAATGACCGCCTATTTGCGGAAGCCATTTGCCTCCATCAGTAGTGATGACTACTTGGACAGAGGAGCTGGAGGCCAGATCTTCGTAATCAGCAAACGTGTGGTATTCAAATGCCCCACGAAATTCGGCAATCCAGCGCCGAGCCAAGAAGAAGAAATGGAAGAAAGCGCCACGAAAATTGCGCATGAAAAGTCAATGCATGAGCTGCTGATGAAGCACCCCCATCCCAACATCGTCCGATGCATCCTTTGCGTCCCCGAAGGTTTCTTCATGGAGCGGATGGAAGGGACCTTACGAACTCGTATCGAACAATACTCAGCAGGTCACGTACCAAGCAACCGCACCAAGGCACGTTGGATCACGCAAATCGCAAGCGCTCTGTCATGGATTGAAGGGCTCGGATTTGTTCACGGTGACCTGCGGCCGGCTAATATTCTTCTCACTGCGAACGAGAATATCCGTCTTGCCGACTTCGACACATCTGTCAAGATAGGCCAAGAGCTTGAAGCTGCGAGCGAACCATTTGTCAAGCGCAATCAAGGTCGCAAGATTCCTCTCGCTGGATCGATCACCGAGCAATTTGCGTTGGGGTCGTGCATCTACACGATTCGCTTCGGCCACATTCCACTTGACGGGCTAGATCCTCCTGACAGGATTCAGAAACTTATGAACAATGAGCTTCCTTCAACAGAGAACGACGTAGAATTTGGAGGTGTGACTGAAAGTTGTTGGCAGGGACAGTACGCCTCTGTCTCTGCCGCCTATGACGACATCAAAGCCCGATGTGATGGCCTGGACTACGATACTGAGTCATTTTCTGACGTCTCCGAAGACTTGATACATGACATGCCGAACCTACTAGCTGAATGTGAAGCTTTCATGGCACAGAAAGGAGACAGGAAAAAACTCCTAGTATAATGACCTTATGACCATTGACTGTGACCTACGTGATTTGTATAAGATCAGGGTCAAAACTACGTTGGTGAAAAGGCACTTAGGATTACACGGTTCATTTTTTGCCCATAGAAATAGTTGTCTTAATATTTCGTATTCTAGGTCTTTGAACTTTATCAATGACCTGCCATGGCCCATACATGTTCAAGAGAATGTCTTCATTAACTTATTAGCTTAGATCCTAAAGCCATGAAAGATGACGGATTCCGATGAGGCAACTTTCGAAGTTCACTTGGATAGTAGGTCGGCGATATGACCACACGGTCTCGAAAAACCCATCAACCATCAGCAACACAACAAACTCATAGATTTTGACTTTGGGGCGTCGTGTTCTATCATCAATCCTTCGACTTCCGATCGCACTCAGAACACTCATCGCCCCCCGCCTCCTTCCGAAATCACCCTCTCCGCAAACAAAAGCGCGGAATGAAACCACACCTCCACGATCCAATCACTCCTACTCCGTACAGCAATTTGAATCAACACACATGTACTGAACCATGTGGCATGCGGCATGCCGCAGAGCGTCGCCAACAGATCGCGTCTGCTGACCAACAGAGGAAACATAATTCTGACCAACACAATGAACATAACACGCCACTTGAAGAGCGGAATTTTCATCCCCGGGCAGTGACCACGGTCCACACAGCTCATTCGTGTCAAGTCTGTGACGGTTACCCGTATGCTCTGTCCGTCGGCTGCAAAGCCAGCATGTACCTATATATCCCGCACTAAGCTGGTTCTCATCAGCTTAGTGTTCTGACCTTTTGGTCGGGTCGGCAGGGATATCCGATTCCTCACAAAGTCCGCTAGCACTAAGCAGCGCAGCCGGCGGCGGTGGTGTAGCCTGTAGGTGAGCACTGTGGTCTCAAATTATGCAGGCTGCAGCGAAGGACAATAAACTAAGTTACCAAATGGTGTCGCACCGTGAGACAAGGCTTGGAATCAGGAAGGCCTGTAGGCTGTAGGCTGTCAAGCCCAGCCATGCAACCGTCGCGGCGTCGCGGCCAATGATTTGGGCCGTGGAACAACGATATGATCAATTTATAAGATATTCGGCTTTGGTACTGCAATTGTCTGTTTGAGTCTTTAGAAATACAAAGAACCCAAACTCGCCGCTGTCTCACATGTATGAGGTTGGCTGCTCGCAACGGTGAGTCTTGGTGGCGGTCTCGCCTCTGCAATCTGGCATCTGCTACGCTGCTTCCTGCTGAAAGGCTAAAGCTGCACCATGCATGTCCAACTGTCCAAGTGTCAGCGAGCCAATGAATTCTCCGGCGGTTATGAGTCAATCGCGGTTTGGAGATGGTTTACGTGCCGCTCTTGCTGCAAAGCCTGCAATGCGACGTTACTGGTCAGCTGAGCGCTTGCGACCCAAAAGGGGCTGAGCGACGACCGATCACACGCAGTGACAGTACGACGATGACAGACAGATGTGCATGAATATGAAATTTCCACGGATCTGAGCAGTGAGCGGTGAGAACTCAGGCCAGCATGAATGCTGATGCTGGGCCCTATCAGCATTTGCATCTATCTCACGGTCCTGCACATATCGCGGCCGTACGTGCGTCACTCGAGGACCGTCGAGATTGCTGGCTTCTCCTGAGTTATTGGCTACCCCGAAGCTGCCTCAGCCTGCGCCCTTCGGGGCCGCTGGTTCCTCCAGAAGTTCAGAGGTAGTTGTCAGCTTCCTTGGAGTTGCCTACTCCGACTCGGCGTACGTCAGGCGTGCGCCACTTGAAGTGACTGGCTATTCCGGAGTTGTTGGCTCCCACGAACCTGCGTGACGCATCTTTCGGGGCCGCTGGTTCCTTTAAGAATTGTCGGCTTCCTCAGAGTTGCCAACTTATCAGATTTGGCTACTGACTCATTCGGCGTACGCTAAATAGGACATTCAGGATTGGGAGTATGGGGGTCCGGCCGAGGCCATTCGGGATATTCAGGCCGTTAGCCGGAGAAGGACAGGAGGGATTGGAGAACACTGTACACTGTATCATCGCTGGCCTTCCCCACAGACTCAGAGAGACACCATATGGCATATGCCATCCGCCTCCAGAGTGTCTTGTAAGAATACCGGCCATTTATTGCGTTCTGAACTTCTGAATTGACATTCATCAGTTCCAACTTCCAAGCACCAAATAATGGCCCTTGTCACAATAGCACGGTCATTCTGCCCGCACTTCGGGATCTTTCTGCGCCTCCCGGAGGACATTGATCATCTGTGAGTAAAGTTCGGGGCCAGGCCCTTTGATTCGTATGCTGTCCTCGAATATCCGCCCTGGCAATTCAACGATGAAAGGAAGCATTTCTCGGAGCTCATTGACATAAGGTATCAACGGCTTGTAATAAGGCATGAACTCCCGTTCTGATAATGCTATGAATTGATCGGCCGAGTAAAGTAAAGATTCTTTGGCCAATGCCAGGTCGAGGTCGTTGTAATAATTCCACTTATCAAAATAGGATGATTTCCGAGACTCTTTTCCAGACTTGCCGTGGTGGATGCACGTCCAAAACAAAACCCAAAAGAATGACTCGAGATCATGCAAAAAGCTGTGCTCCTCGCCTCTGAGCACTCCAATTGCCATAAACGGTCTGGTGCCTATGTTGGTCCGTTCAGTGGAAGCATCTTTACGACCTATTTCGATGGCGTGGTCAAGGTCAATTAGGAAGTTTGGCCAGGACTGATTCGTTTTGTTGCTTTCCTCGTTAATCCTGAGATTATTGATGGAAATGTCCCGATGCAGTATACCTGCCTCGTACAAAGACTGATGACCTTTGATGCAGCCCTCGAGACAGGCAAGCAGCGCCTGGCGGGAGCTGGCTTTGTAAATCGCCTTGCCATAATCCCGTACGATAACACGCCGATGCACTCTATTTCCTAACTCAGTTGGTAGCTCAATTCGTGGCTTACGGGCACTTCCTGTTGGCGACGAGGAGCAAATCTTTTTCCGTGGATGTAGACCAGAGTCTTCTTCTTTCCCGCTGGTGCTAGGATTCGTGCTCGTCCCGCGCTTCCGCAGTCTTTCTGATGGCGCTCTTCTGGAGCTCTCCGAATCAGATTGTGCGGAGTTCGAAGCAGTTGCTTTGTCCAATCCTCGTCGAACACACGCGTGGACATCATCGTTCATGCCACGAATCTGTACTGTCTCATGGTGGTAGTGGCGAGCCACGTTCACGACGCCTCTACGAGTCGCGAGCAATAACATGTCGCCCTCCTCGTCGCGCTTCACTTCCTGCCACGAGTCTTTGACGACCAATATCGTCTCCGGATCATCTTTGACGTGAGCTTTCCAGCAGGTTGTTGCCCGACCAACTATACATGGCGATCTCATTATCTCCTGATCAAGGACGATGCACTCCTTGCTTCCATCCGCTTTCGCAATATCCATTTGTCGTTTCTTGCCATCAGCTCCGTCTACCGTAAGATCAGGTCCCTTGATCGAGCAATCAAAGCCAAGGTCCTCTTCACTCATCCAGAGGAAGCCAAGAATGACTTTGATGAACTGCAAAGGCTCTGTGTTGATATTGATCTGCTCAGATGCGATGCCGCCGAGCCTGTCAAACAGCCAGACCCTCATCAAGGACCCGCAAAGAGTGAATCCTAGGACAAAACGCCTTGTACCTTGTGCAGTCAGCATATCCTGCGCAATTTTCGCAAGAGTCAGCCAGGTCTCTTGGGCCTTGTCGTCCATGGTACCTCTTCTCAGCTCTCCACGTGCAAGCATTCGGGCACAGGAGTATGTCGAACTCTGTGGACCACCTTCCAGATCTGCTGCGGGAATGAAGCCAACGTCCAGCTCGTGCATCGCCACAGAATCTCGAGATGGCTTTCGCGGCATCCCCAGAACGGCTCGTCTATGCGAAACATCAGACGAAAAAGAAGCCCTGGAGAATTGTTCCAGCTCGTCGGTGACAAGTTTGAGCCATGCGACGACCTCAGTTCCCGCGGCCCCATCAGGCCAGGTGTCCCACCCATTATGAAATGCCGGCACTACGCCAGCCTTGCATCTGTCGAGAAATTTTTCAGCCGTCTGCCGATAATCGCTGCTTGGAAAGAACGCGTCCAAAAAGCCTGGTGTATCAATATCTAAGCGGCCTTTCAATTTGTTCTCGAGGAGGAGATTAGTGTCCTCGCGATACTCTGACGAGGAGGTCTCGTAGTCTGTGGTGTACTGTGATGGTGATTGAAAATGGTTGGACACGGTGGAATCGGGTGAAGTCGTGGCGCCATGAAAGCTGTGATGCTCGGACACGTTGATGCTCGGGGTTAATATTTGGGCGCCAGTCACTCTCCCATCCTGGAGCTCGGTAGATCGAGGAGCTGGAGATCTTGTGAAGGTACCGGTCGCAGTGGGAGACGCAGTAATAAAAGCCAAGACTTCATCCCACAAAGTCTTGTCATCCGCCTTAATGATAGCTGCTTTGAGAAGGCGTCGCGCACTATCCTCTCCGACCAAACCCCTGATGACGGACTCGGAGAGCGCAATCAAGTCATCGGAGACGCTTCCACGGATTCCCTGTAGAAATTTCGCCGCGGGATGACTTCGCAAGCAGAACACAAGTTCTATGGTTAGATTCCGTACATCTGCAAATGAGTTAGCACCCGTGGACTGGGCTGCTGGATCTCTGTTAGCCTACTCACCTTTTGTGATGATTTGGTCAACCGCAGCGATATCACAGACACCCTTCCGTCTTGCAATGGATTGGAACCAATCCAGACCATCTGCGATGGAATTTTCTTCGATCACTCGATACCAGTCTTGCGGATCCATTAGCTGAGACCTGAGCCCCAGACTGTGGTGCTCGGACACATTGATACTTGGAGTTGCTATTTGGGTGGCGGTAGCGCTCTGATCTTGGGGCTCGGCGGATCGGGCGGCCATAGGTCTTTTGGCAGTATAATTCGCAGTGCGAGACGCAGTTATAAAAGCCAAGACTTCACCCCACAGAGTCTTGTCATCCGCCTGATGAATGATAGCCGCTTTGAGAAGGCGCCGCACACTATCCTCTCCGACCCAACCCTTTGTGACAGACCTGGAGAGCGCAGTCAAGTCATCGGAGACGCTTCCATGGATCCCCTGTAGGGCATTCGCCGCGGGATGACTTCGCAAGAAGAACAAAAGTTCTGAGGCTAGATACCGTACATCTGCAAATGAGTTAGCACCCGTGGACTGGGCCGCTGGATCTGTGTCACCCTACTAACCGTTTGTAATGATTCGGTCAACCGCAGCGATTTCGCCGACGCCCTCCTCTTTTGCAAAAGAATGGAAGACATCCAGAGCATTTGCGATGGGGTTTTCTTCGATCGTCCGATTCCAGTGTTGTGAGTCCATTGTTGCCAGATGAGATGCTGGAGACGAGTCACGACTGATCTTGGCCCAGACAGGCCGTAGAAGGACAAGGAAGAGGTTGAAAGAAAAGTTCATCCACCAGGTGTCTGCAGCTGCGAAGTGGTTATGCGGCAATCCTGTCGCAAGAATTGAGTTGACGCTCGCGTGAAACTGGCGACGACGGGGAGGATCGTCTTGAGTGTAACTTGGACCAGTCGCACGTGACTCATTACGCGTACTACGTACCGGCACGGCTGGTTGCTGCACGTAATGTTTACTATTTGAAAGGTGCCGAAGAATTAGATGAAAGTTATTTTCGAAGCATTATCATACATATCCATTCCTTCTTGTCGGCTATCGCCTCTGAACATGGACTTACAGCCCCATGGCAAAATAACCTAACAGCGCCGCATAGGATTAACCACACACGGCGCTCGCAACAACTTCACTTGTGCATAATCAGTCCAATTCGCATGCTAGAGGTACGCAATTTTGTGAACCTGGAAAGTTTGAATCAAATAATCAGATCGCTGAATAGGCGCTTGAATTATGACCCGCTAAAGTCCATCGCCGCATGAAGACAGCTAGATGGGCATAGAGTGAATGGATTATGGTACCTATTGAGAAGCTCTACTTTAATTCTTACCACACGTCGATCGCACAATCTCTTTGTAAGACTCTCGTAAATTCCTAGTTCATTCTCCAGGACGCCTTCAATGATTCCATTCTTTCCGGCGAGACTACATGTTTTTGATGGGGTCAGGGACTCAGGGCCAGAGCTATGCGGCAGTCAATCCAGTGTAACGGTTAACCAGCCCTGGCTTCTCGCATCTCGAGGCTCACCATTCTAGCTGTGTAAAGGAACTTATTGCAGTGAATAAATATTTTGTTATCATCGTTGATTCGTTATAATTGGAAGATTTTTCTCCACGTTTTGACAATCATGACACATGGCACGCCGCGTCTCTTTGCGTTTGTGTCTGGTGTGAGGGCAAGACAGGACCCTGGTGACCGTAGTAAATTTCGCTCCCCAAAGTTCAAACTATAACGGACGCATTGATTTTTCTTTTCTCGTGAACACCTGACGTAATCTCTTTTCCATTCCAGAATGAGCTACTCAGTCTCTTCCCTTGGATGAGGACTAAGTTATCGTAGTTACAGAGCAAGTGTGCGCTA
This sequence comes from Claviceps arundinis, assembly GCA_018360175.1. Lineage (NCBI taxonomy): Eukaryota > Fungi > Ascomycota > Sordariomycetes > Hypocreales > Clavicipitaceae > Claviceps > Claviceps arundinis. Next base: position 100,265 of record SRPS01000065.1, on the reverse strand, counting down.
TTTCGGCCTGCCGCCTCTCGGATTGTAAGGCTAGATCTGGGTCTGTCAGCGCCGCCCTCGACAGAGAATTCACCCGTGCATAAAACGCGACGAAATTACGTATGGATCATAGACCGATATTGAAGAGAAGATCTGAACGAGCCGCGAGCATTGCGCGGCTTTGCAATTCATGACGTTACTTTGCTAAGGGTTCTTCGAAATCGTGTCCGTGGAAACATGAGGCGCTGTGGAATCACTGAATCGGTGTTGTTGGCGGTGAAATCGGTCCAGTTACAGTGGAATTGCCAGTGGTTCAGTGGTTCAGTTCAGTCCCGTTGGCGGGGCAAAATGGAAGAACGAAAGGGTGCGAACTGTTTGCACAATAGAGGTTTACACAATAGAGGTGGTCGTAGTTATCCTCAACTTCAAACAAGTTTTGCCTACCCCTTGTTGGCGCGTCCTGAGACAGCTTCGCGACGCGCGTCCCTGAGTTTTAAGATGATGAGCGCTCGCAGCCTCGCCATGCGCGGCCAACCGGCACTTTAGTCTTTTACATAAACTCGGCGTTTACTCAGTCCCGACAGAATATTCCCAGTAGTAATGTGGCATTCAAGCATTGTGGAGATGTGGTAGCTCCATGTAGCGATTTTGCGTACGGTATCCTGACGTTTGCAATGATGCAACTGATTGATAAGAGTCATAAGACAGGATGGGTTTCTGTGGAAGTATACGTGTCAAACAAATTGCAACATTTTTATACAGTTATCTGATATACTATTCATAGAGCTGAATTATATGTACATAGACCCGTCTCGGATCGTCGTCACTGGCCTCAACAAAGTCCACCCTTGCAAGTTGCAGCACCTTTCAGTGTTCACCAATGGCCCCAGTTTTCTCTCTCCTACACTCTCCGGAAGTCGGACTGTTGACTCCGACTCGGACAACTTTCTGCCATCTATGTCACTATGATCTGGGCATTCTTAATCTGCGAGCACAGCAGGATCCTGTTGAGCTTGTTGAAGTATTTTGATCATCTTCAAATAGAGGCCTTCACCGGGACTCTTCGGCAATTTTCCATCGCGATAGACCATTCCTGATAGTTGAACGACTTGAGGAAGCGATCCTCGGAGCTTATCTATCCAAGGCTCCAAAGGCTTGTAATAGGGCGTGAAGTCGTTTGCTGCACGTTTGAAATCCCTGTACCTAGTAAGTGTGTCTTTTTTGACGCATTCCAGGCCGTCGTTGTTAACATAATGCCATTTCTCATACTTAGGCATAATCCGAGACTCGTTGCCAGACTTGCCATAGTGAATGCATATCCATAACAATACCCAAAAGAACGACTCCAGGTCATGCAAGAATGTGTGCTCCTCGCCGTCAATCAGTCCGATTGCCATGGAAGCTCTGGTAATTGTCCTGGTTCTTTGACTCCGTTCAGTGGCATCAGACTCAGTATCGGGACGATTTGATTGAATGGCGAGGTCCAAGTCAATCAAGAAGCCTTTCTCGGTTCGATCCGTTGCAGTTTCCTCTTTTTTCAAGAGGTTGTTTATGGAAATATCCCGATACAGGATACCTGCCTTGTATAAAGACTGGTGACCTTTTATGCAGTCCTCGATACAGGCAAGCAGCGCCACGCGAGAGCTGGCTTTGTAAATAGCCTTGCCATAATCTCGCACGATAACACGACAATGAACTCTGTTTGGCAGCTCAGTTGGTGATTCAATAGGCCTTGAGTAGCGAATCTTTTTCTGTGGATGCAGGCCAGATCCCGTTTCATCTGTGCTCGTTGTCTCACGTTTCCGCAGCTCTTGTAATAGCGTTCTGCTGGACGTTCCTGAACCATCTTGGGAATCCTCATAGTCCGAAGCAGCTACAGTCAGTCCTCTTCGTACACACGTAAGTATATCGTCGTCCATTCCACGAATCTGTACTATCTCGTGGTGGTAGTGACGAGCGACGTTGACGACCCCTCCACTCTCCGCAAGCTTTAACATGTCGCCCTCCGATGGGCGCGTTTTGTTCTGCCAAGTGTCTTTGACGACGAGTATCTCCTCCGGGTGGCCTTTGACATGAGCTTTCCAGCAGGTTGTTGCCCGACCAACGACGCAAGATATCTTCGACATCTCCTCATCGAGGACAATATGTTGAACTTCTCCGTCCTTTTTGATCTCAATGTATTGCTTCATTTCATCACTGATATCAGGTCCCTCTGGCGTAAGTTCAGGTCCCTTTATTGTGGGATCAAATCCAAGGTCCTCTTTACTCATCCACAGAAAGCCGAGAATGACTTTTATGAACTGTACAGGGTCTTTGTTGATATTTATCCGCTCAGATGCGATGCCGCCCTCCCTGTCGAACAGCCATACCCTCATTAAGGGCCCGCAGAGAGTGAAACCTAATACGTAACGCCTCGTCACTTGTGCAGTTAGCGAAATCCGTGAATATTGCCCAAGAGCAAGTTCCGCCTCTTTCTCGTCTAGGACGTTCGACTTGAGCTCTGTTGCGCCCAGTACCTGGCTCCAGAAGTAGGTCAATGTTTCCATGGCAGTTTCTTGATCGGCTGCAGAAACGAAGCAAGTATCGAGCTTTCGCTTCGCCACATGTCCATCGATATAGGTGTGTGGCAGCCCCAGAACGGCTCGTTGATTTGACACGTCGGTCGGAAAGTCAGGCCTGGAGAATTCCTCTAGCCTCGTGATAAAATCTTCCAACCATGCCACAACTCGATTTTCAACGGCCGGATCAGGCCAGCTCTCATACCTATGGGTCTCGACATTGAATGCAGGCTCTTCGCCAGCCATGCATTTGGCGTGAAAATTTTCCGCAACCGTCTGATACGTGTGGCTTGGAAAGAACGACTCCAAAAAGCCTGCAGAGGCAAGATGAAGTTTGTTCTCCAACTCTTGCTCTATAAGATCGTCAATCTGGCTATGAAACTCTGACGTGTTTACCATGCCGGCCGTACTGTGTACGATGGGTGAAGCAGGGCGCTTGGTTGCGGTGGTAGTAGTACCGGTACCGGGTGAATTCGTTGCCGCAGCAAGAGTCGCAGTTATGAAAACCAAGACTACATCCCACAGAGTCTTGTCGTCCGCCTGATGAATGATAGCTGCTTTGAGAAGTGATCGAAGACGATCGTCTTCGACCATGTCCTCCTCAATAGCGTCAATGACTTTATCGAAATCATCGCACAAGCTTCCTTGCGCGATTGGATGATCCTTCAAGCACAACAAAAAAAGTGTACCAAGAAACGATACATCTACAAACGAGTTAATTATATGGACTGGCTTGCTGGATACATCAATGATCATTCATGTCAGCCTACTCACCCTTCGCAATGAGCCAATCAATGCTAGCGCTGTCGGAAACGCCTTTCCGTCCTGCGCGAGAGTGGAATTTAACGAGGTGATGGGCGATGGGGTTATCTTCGATCGTCCGATGCCAGTGTTTCGAATCCATTTAGGTAGGTGTCGTAGTTCAGTGCCGACCTCAGAACGCGAATGTTAGAGGTGAATGATCTTGGCACAAATAAACCTGTAGGACGAGGAACGTTCAACACGTTGAAAGGAGAGAAAGGTTTCGCTCAGTACATATCTGTAGCTGCTGAGCATGCCGCAAATCCTGTCGCAAGAATATGAAGAGACGCTATTGCAGTGTTGGTGGCTACAATGATAAGAAGGGTGGCGAGAGAATGAGCTTTAGGAACAACGTTTGTTCGTTCCAAAGCGGCACGTGACTCATTGGGCAATTGCCTGCAGGCCAGGTAGGTGCCTCAAGCACTGATTGGCCTCTTGGAATTGCAGACCTAACTGAAGGAGGACCCACCTTGTTCGTTGTTTTGGCCTGTGATATTTCGCCAACCTTCTTTTCCCGGTTAATCATTTACCTACCCCTCATTTGCTAGTTTTGTGCAACTCGACACCTTCATTCATGTCGCCATCCTGATTCAGTTATCGTTCTTTATCACTCTCGACTCAAGATGACGTTTTGCGGTCATTTCCCGAAGATCAAATCCGGATATTCAGATTGTTGTTCTTGTCATGCATTCAGTTTGTCCGATGAAAGGGTGTGAAGAATAGGATTTATTGGTTCTTGTTGTTCTGGAGTCAAGAAAGGGAGAAACAACTGTCGTTAGCATGTGAACTTTTACGGAGATTGTTCCGGCATCTTCGATTCGACATCAGAGATACTGAGCTTGCTGGTTTCTATAATAACCTTGAGAGGAACCTGCGAGGATTGCCTCATGTTTTCTGAATTGTAACTCAACACACACAATCTTTCTAGTTAGGAGATAAGCTCCTCAACTTCAACAAACTTCTTTCCCATTCAGTGTTCTATCTTCTTCTGGAGCAGTTAGATCCTGCAAAGATCCTTTGTAGGGCAGATCTATCTGTTGGTCCACGATCGTATTCTGTTTCCACAGTGCCCTTCTTTTCCCTTGGAGCAGTTAGATCCTGCAAACGCATTTGTGGGGTAGATCTATCTGTCAGTCCACGACCACCGCCCGGCTTTTTTCGTTTTTGGTCTAACCGATGCACTTAGGTACCGATAAACGGACAAACTCTCTGGTTGGAAGACAGCCCCATTTTTTTCCTGGAACCATCTTGCTGCCCCACCAGGACATTGGCATGGAACTCGGAATCGCGTTGGACTGGTGATTGGTTGTTTGTTCCGGAACTGTTATTCTTTTCATTTCTGGTCTTGTGTTGTTAGTTCTGCTTCAAGGGAGACACGAAGTCACAGGATGAACCTTGAGTTCAACATCAAGGGAGTGGAGTTGTTTGTTTGTTTCGAAGGGAGACGGGTCTTTTCTTTTAGAGGAGAGGAAACCCCAGTTCTGAGGAGGAGGAAGGTCAGGGGGGAATAGTTCTTTTTTGGGTCAGTTATCGGATATACGGAAATCGAGTCTTGTTCTTCTTGGGATCTTATCGGAAAACCTTTTGGAAATCGTACAGTCGTCAGTCTCATTCAGTTGTTCCCGCGTAGGGCTTGTGTGTTGTTCTTTTCTTTCTTGTTCCCCTGGACCCTCAGTTTATCTGGTACCTAGGTACATATGTACTCTGTATTTTACTCCGTACGAGTTCTTCCGTACGTCGCGAATGTGTCATGGTGCAGAGCAATGATCGAAGATACATCATACCGGTGATGTACCTATCATTCGAGCGACGAGCGATTCAGCGAATCGTGTGACGTCGAGCCTTGTCTGAATGTATACTTTCGACATAGGTTCGAGATACATACCTATGTACCTTGTAAGATTAAGTACCTTGTACGAAAGGGGCCTGAGAGTTGTTGGAGCATAGCATATTGGCAAAAATAGTTCGCTGAGTTGGGAGGTACATATTCCGTAAATCCGTACTGTTCTCCGAGTAACGCCCATCATTCATGTTGATACGACAGGTAACACAAGTAAGGTCATAGATTCAGGCCTTCACAAATCACAATCAACAAAATTCTGGTAAAATAGGAGACTAATACAAAAGCGCATGTTTGCAATACGGTGTCGAGTTTGTGACGGCTACTCTGTACAGCTCCGATCGTTGCACCTATATATCCCCTACTAAGCTGAGTGCCTACCAGCTTACAACTTACTACGTCTTATTAGTGTGTTCTGACCTTTTGGTCGCCGATTCTCACAGATTGAGAAAATTGAAATATCTTATAAACCATGCTCATGATCGAAACATTTTGGCAATCTCTTCGCACAATACATGTGCGCGGGCTGGCAGTCGCATCACGTGACGACCGCATGAAAGGAAGCAGTACATTGATGATTGAGATCGAAATCGGAAAAACAGGACGGAGAGAAGAAAATTGAACACAATGTCCTTGATGAGCAGATGTCGAAGATATCTTGCGTAGTTGGTAGGGCAAGAACCTGCTGTATAGCGCATGTCAAAGGCCGTCCGGAGGACATACTCGTGAGTCGTCATCAAATAGAAGCAATTATCGGAGCTGTCAGCTGATTGATCAATGATTCAAGGCTTCAAAGGCTGGTAATAGGGCATGAATATTTTGCTACAATTTCGAAATCCTGCTGCCTGGTAAGTATTACCAATTGTGAGGTGTGCAGGAGTGAGATGTGTGTAGACAGTAGATTGTCATTCTGCTGTCTTCAATTATCGCGGTCATTCGAGGCATTGCAAATGGAGTCCCGGAATTGTTGATTTACCGCTGTCTTGAATTTGTCTCTTACCAACGCTCTGATTGTCGATTCCCGATTTTTAAATTGCACGAGCACTTGATCGATCGTTAATCCCTCTGTAGGAAGTGGTTGAAAGTGAAAGCCTGGTGTGCTGTGCTATCTCCTCATCGAAATTGTTGGAATCGCTCCTCATGTCACGTGGCTGGGTGTGCAGCCTGACACGCTGATTGGCTGCAGCACCCACCAAGGCAGGAAGACTCTGCTCGTGGCCTCAACGCCACGAGCGGCCCTTTCTCCCTTTCCCCTTTTAGACTATCAATGAATAAGACGAATACAAGCAACCACAGCACACACACCTTTGGTTCCGTATTCCATGCATTGACACTTGTTATATTTGACTTTCTATTACCGCGGTACCTGACGTTACCAACAGAAATAAACTCTCGCAGTCTTTGACGCTCGGTTTGCGTCAGGTAACGACTGTGCCAAAGAAGGACCTAGCCTAAGTAGCCTTTAAGGCAAGCGATCCAGATGTCTGTCACAGCCTTCTCCGAGCGACCTTCCGCCATATGCTCCAGACGTTGCGTGAACGCCAGGACGCCTTTGTAAATGGTTGTGGAGGACTTTCAAGTTTCTCTTCGCAATGAAGCCTTGGCCTTTTTCATCCGCGATGTTTGGATCGAATAAACCAATGTCTGATGGTCGGAGTTCAGACCATATGTACCTGAGCTGCACCCTGGTAATCGTCCGATGCGGAGGCCGAGGGTAGGGTAGATTGTTGCACTACCAACTACGCAAGATATTATCGACATTCGTGACGATCTGCTCATCAAGCACAATATGCTCAACTTCCTTCTCTCCGTCCTGTTTTCCGATCTCAATATACCACTTCCTCTCATCACTGTCAACTGATTTGAGGTCCATCTAAATACTACCGTAAAGTCGGGTCCTTTTATTGTGGGATCAAATCCGAGGTCCTGTCTACTCATCCAGAGAAAGCCGAGAATGAGTCAATAACTTTGATGAACTGTAGAGGGTCTTTGTTGATATTTATCCGCTCAGATGCGATGCCGCCGAGCATGTCGAACAGCCAATGGCCATACCCTCATGATTCATCAAGGGCCCGTAGAGAGTGAAACTTAGGACAGAACGCCTTGTGTAAATTGTAATGTGTGGTCAGCAAAATCCGTCCTTACATCCCAACTTAGCTCTGCGTCCTTGACCCCTTCTCGTCTAAGATGTTCTCCTTGAGATCTGCAGATGCCAGAAGCCCAGTACCTGACTCCAAAAGTACCTAGGTCAACGTTTCCATGGCAGTGTGCTGATCAGCTGCAGAAACAAAGCGATAATCCAGCTTTCGCTTCGCCACGTGTGACGTGACCCTTGATGTATGTGTGCGGCAGCCCCAGATATTTCAACTATTGCAACCTCGCTTCTATGTTCTCGCTTAACCAGTGACAACGGCCAGTAGGAACGGATTCGATGAATCGATGATCGTGGAACGTTTGGCATCGCACTATTGACAACAGCGTAAACAAATTTGCCCAAGTCTCGAGGTCCAAAGGTGACCCTTCCGAAGAGACGGGCCGACGGCCATCTTGCCTCCACTGATCTGAGCTCTCTGGCGGCCTCATACCACATGATACCAGCATGAATCATTATTCTGGCACTGGCAGCATCAGATATTCTAGATGATCAATACTGTCTCTGGGAATGTACGCATCGTGCAGTGGCGTTTCGTTCATCTTTGATCGCAAGCAAGTCTATTGAAGACTCGGGTCATCACCGCAATGACAAGTCTTTGGACGAGTGCCACTGTGCCAGGGCCGCCGTTGGCACTTCAAGATTGAAGAGTCCAAGATCAACTCGAAGATCCAGTTGGTTGATCCCCCAACCCCATTTCGGACGACTGTTCGGCAATGGCCACCTTCTCGAATTGGAGTGTCACAGCGAGGGTCGAGATTTCATCCCAGATAGTCTTGTCGCCTGCCCCAGCGAAAGCTGTTTTGATAAGACTTCGGAGGGAATCGTGTTCGATACTATCCGCCATTAAGGCTGTGAAGACTGTCATCGTATTATTTTCATTCAAGACGCTTCCATGGATCCCCTGTTGGAATCTTGTTGCTGCCGCAAAAAGTCGCAAGGAGACTACAATCTCCATGGCACAAATCTTTACATCTGCAAAATTCAAATAAGTTAAACCCTGTAAACTGGTCTGCTGGATTTATGTCATTATACTCACCGTCCGCACTGAGCTGGTCAATGGCAGCGATGTCGCTGACGCCTTTCCGCAAAGCTTCGGAGTGAAGCGCATCGAGACCACGTGTGAAGGGGTTATCTTTGATCGCCCGAATCCAGCGTTGTGGATCCATTAGTTTTCACTGTTCAGACGGGAAGAGGAACCAAGGTTGAAGGATGCGAATGCGAGAGACGAATGATCTTGGCACAAGCAAAGCCTGCAGGACGAGGAACATTCAACACGTTGAAAGGGAAGAAATATTTCACTCAGTATCTGTAGGTGCTTAGTATGCGGCAAATTGCTCCTTTTTCAAGGATTTGAAGAGACGCTGTTGGTGGCTGCATACAGGTAGGTAGGAATCTGTATAGGTAGTCCGTAGTCGTAGAAAAGCCGAAGAACAGGACGAAAGTTCAAAGTTGTGCGGGGAAAGAACCTGACACTTCGACGTTGTTACATAATCATATAAGGAACGTTGTTTACATGTAACGTCACCGTGACGGCGTGACCCCATTACTTCGTTCGGGCTTGTCTCACACGCCGACAAATGTTGTCGCGGACTAATTAACTTATAAGGCAATCCATGATTCCATTGTGCTCGGTGGCTTGATATACATGTCTTGACGCTTGTCATTGACGCGAAATGGAACTCGCGACGCCCTGCATAATTTGATCTCAAACAAGGCGCGGATCGCCGCGAAACAGCTGTCAGTGGCAAACATGCAAAGTTGAAGGTAAATACTCAGTCTCAATAGGCCCCGGGCCCCCTACGGTATTCCGTCTTTCTGATCAAGTCAAGCACTAAAGTCTTGTAAGTTGTAACACTGTGTTCTGAAACGTGAAGGCGCTTTATTACAAAGCCAGTGGGCCACCATGCGCCTTTGCAGCTTGCTGCTGTACAGAGTGATACAATACGCTCCGCCAGCCCCGATGGGCCGCGGGCGTCGAATGTCGGGCGATGAGATACTTGTCTGCCTTCATGTGCATTGTGCTCCAATACCTAGTTACTCACATGCAGTGAAGAACGGTGTCACGGTAATAATAAGCAGCAGCCAAATGGCCTTGCACGCCGCACGATGTTATCACATGGTACTAAGTAGAGGCCTACACCCTCTTCTCAACTTAGCAGCGACTTGACCGTATAATTTGGCGTTACACGTAGGCACACTTGACCCAATTCAGAACTTATCAGAAGTTCAGAAGGCAGAATTTAGAAATGACTGATCACTGTGATGATTGATCAAGGATCAGGCCAATCTCGGTACCGGGTAGGCACACTGCCACTCGGCTGACTCCTGAGTGGCTTACGAGTCACAGTTCACTTGACATGCCAACAGAAGCCAGCTATGAGCATGGAGATGATGGAAATCTGTAGACCCATGCGAATGGGAACTATTGTGTCTGCTGGATCGAAATTCGGATCCTTTCCCGCAATAAAAGATCTGTCAGCCTTGCACCTACCTAGTGTACTGAGCACGAATGATCCTGAGCAAGAAATCGAATCACAATCACATGCCCTACGTCTGATAGACTGATAACCAAGACGAGAGAATTGCAGCACCTCTCGATAGTCTAGATCGTCCCAGGTAATAGGTTTCGTCTCTCAAGCGATCTCGGACGACAATAGTCTCCCGTAGCAGGTGTTATTCCGCTCGCACTTCAGGATCCTCCTGGGCCTCGCGGAGGACATTGATCATCTGCGAATAAAGTTCGGGACCAATCTCTTTCGTTGGTATGCTGTCCTTGAATATCTGCCATGGCAGTTCAGCGACGAATGGAAGCAGTTCTCGGAGCTTATTGACATAAGGTATCAATGGCTTGTAATAAGGCATGAACTCGCGTTCTGCGACTGCTATGAATTTACCGGCCACATAAAGCACGTTTGCTTTGTGCGCGGCCAAGGTGAAGTCGTCCATATAATTCCACCTGTCAAGACGGGGTGATATCTGAGAGTCGGTACCAGACTTGCCATAGTGGATGCATATCCAATACAACACCCAAAAGAATGACTCAAGGTCATGCAAGAAGCTATGCTCCTCCATGCCATGGAGAAGGTCAATTGCCATGAAAGCTCTGGTACCTATCCTGGTCCGTTCAGTGGAAGCATCATGGCGATCTATTTCGATGGCGTGATCAAGGTCAATTAGGAAGTGTGGCCAGGACTGATTCGTTTCGCTTTCCTCGTTAATCATGAGATTATTGATGGAAATGTCCCGATGCAGTATACCTGCCTCGTATAAAGACTGATGACCTTTGATGCAGCCCTCGAGACAGGCAAGCAGCGCCTGGCGGGAGCTGGCTTTGTATATAGCCTTTCCATAATCCTGTACAATAACCCGACGATGCACTCTATTTCGTAACTCGTCGGGTAGCTCGATTCGTGGCTTACGGGCACTGTCCGTTGGCGACGAGGAGCAAATCTTTTTCCGTGGATGAAGACCAGAGTCTTCTTCTTTCCCGCTGGTGCTAGGATTCGTGCTTGTCCCGCGCTTCCGCAGTCTTTCTGATGGCGCTCTGCTGGACCTCTCCGAGTCAGATTGTGCGGAGTTCGAAGGGGTTGCTTTGGCCAATCCTCTTCGAACACACGCGCGGACATCATCGTTCATGCCACGAATCTGTACTGTCTCATGATGATAGTGGCGAGCCACGTTCACGACGCCTTTACGAGTCGCGAGCAATGAAATGTCGCCCTCCTCGTCGCGCTTCACTTCCTGCCAAGAGTCTTTGACGACCAATATCGTCTCCGGATCATCTTGGACGTGAGCTTTCCAGCAGGTTGTTGCCCGACCAACTATACACGGCGATCTCAATATCTCCCGATCAAGGACGATGCACTCCTTGCTTCCATCCGTTTTCTCAATATCGATGTGTCGTTTCTTGCCATCAGCTCCCTCTACCGTGAGATCAGGTCCTTTGACTGAGGAATCAAAGCCAAGGTCCTCTTCATTCATCCAGAGGAAGCCAAGGATGACTTTGATAAACTGTAAAGGCTCTGTGTTGATATTCATCTGCTCAGATGCGATGCCGCCGAGCCTGTCGAACAGCCAGACCCTCATCAAGGAACCGCAGAGAGTAAATCCTAGGGCAAAACGCCTTGTTGCTTGTGCAGTCAGCATATCCTGCGCATTTCTCGCAAGAGTCAGCCGGGTCTCTTGGGCCTCGTCGGCCGTGGGATCCCTTCTCAGCTCTCCACGGGCCAGCATTCGGGCACAAGAGCTTCTCAAACTTTCGGGATCACGTTCTAGATCTGCTGCAGAAACGAAGGCGACGTCCAACTCTGGCATCGCCACAGAACCTCGAGATGGCTTCCGCGGGATCTCCAAAATAGCTCGTCGATGCGAAACATCAGACGAAAACGAAGCCCTGGAGAATTCTTCTAGCTTGTCCGTGACAAGTTTGAGCCATGTGGTGACCTCAGTTTCTACGGCCCCATCAGGCCAGGTGTCCCACCCATTATGAAATGCTGGCACTACGCCAGCCTTGCATCGATCGAGAAACTTTTCCGCCGTCTGCTGATACTCATTGCTTGAAAAGAACGCGTCCAAAAAGCCTGGGGTGTCAATATCTAGACGGCCTTTCAATTCATGCTTTAAGAGGAGCCGGAGTTTAATCTCCTTGCGATACTCCGACGAGGAGATCACGGATCCCGTGGTGTGCTGAGATGGTGATTGATGATGGTTGGACACGGTGGAATCGGGTGAGATCGTTGCGCCATGAAAGCTTTGATGCTCAGACACGTTGATGCTTGGATTTGATATTTGGGTGACAGTAACGCTCCCATCCTTGGGCTCGGCGGATCGGGGAGCTGGAGGTCTTGTGACAGTATGAGTCGCAGTGAGAGTCGTAGTTATAAAAGCCAAGACTACGTCCCACATAGTCTTGTCGTCCGCTTGATGAATGATGGCCGCTTTGAGAAGTGATCGAAGACAATCGTCCTCGACCATGTCCTCGCCGATGGCGTCAATGACTTTATCGAAATCATCGCACAAGCTTCCTTGCGCGATTGGATGAATCTGCAAGCAGAACAAAAGATTTGTAACAAGAAACGATACATCTACAAACGAGTTAATTATATGGACTGGCATGCTGGATCCATTGTTCATATCAGCCTACTCACCTTTCGTAGTGAGTCCGTCAATGCTAGCGCTGTCGGAGACGCCCTTCCGTCGTGCACTTGAGTGGAATCCAACGAGGTGATGTGCGATGGGGTTATCTTCGATCGTCCGATGCCAGTGTTGTGGATCCATTCAGGTAGGTAAGGTGCCTTACCTGTTCAGTGCCGAACCCAGGACGCGAATGCTAGAGGCGAATGATCTTGGCACAAACGAGGAACATTCAACACGTTAATAAGAGGAAAGAAATATTTCACTCAGTGGATGTAGTTGCTGAGTATGCGGCAGACCCTGCAGCAAGAATCTGGAGAGACGCGTACGGATAAGAAGGGGGGGACTCTAGCGAGTCTGGTGAGAGAGGTTGAGCTTCGTACAAGGTTTGTTCATTCCAAAGCGGCACGTGACTCATTAGGCAATCGCTGTAGGTACCTATGTACCTACATACACCTCTACGGAGAGTACAAACAGGTGGAGGTAAGCAACTGATTGGCCTGTTGGAATTGCAGGACAGAACAGGTACATATGTACCTAACCGATGCGACCTCCGTATAATTTATTACTCCGTACGACGAGTGTGTAAGATTACCTACCTAGATACCTTGTACTGGCGGGCGATTCACATCAAAACCGAAATATGAGATAAGCCGATATACAACCGTTTTGGTGTGGAAAAGGCGTTGGCAGTCATGGACCTTTTTATCTTGCAAATCAAAGGGCATCTTGCTACTCAACAACCCCCCCCCTACCTGTAGCTTGTAAGGTAGGGGGGAATGAAATTGAATCGCCCGCCAGTACGAAAGGGGGCTGAGGGTTATGGAGAATTTTGGCAAAAATATTTCGCTGAGTTTAGGAGGTAGGTAGAGGTAGGTATGTACGTATTCCGTAAATCCCTGTTCTCCGAGTAACGCTCATCATTCATGGAATCATGTTGATACGACAGGTAACACAAGTAACGTCATGGATTCAGGCCTTCACAAATCACAATTAACAAAATTCTGGCAAAATAGGAGACTCCTACAAGAGGCTCAAGAGCCTTTTTGTGGGGTAGATCTATCTGTCAGTCCACGACCACCGCTCGGCTTATTCGTTTTTATTACGGTGACGTTACACGTAAATACTGCCTGAAAGGCTTTAAGGCAAGCGATCCAGATTTCTTCTCCGAGCGACCTTCCACCATATGCTCCAGACGTTTCGTGAACGGCAGGACGCCTTTTTAAATGGTTGTGGAGGACTTTCTCTTCGCAATGAAGCCTTGACCTTTTTTATCCGCGACGTTTGGATCGAATAAACCAATGTCTGATGGTCAGAGTCCAGACCATATGTACCTGAGCCGCACCCTGGTAATCGTCCGATGTGGAGGCCGAGGGTAGGGTAGTACCGTAGGTTGTTGCACGACCAACTACGCAAGATATTATCGACATTCGTGACGATCTGCTCATCAAGCAAAATATGCCCAACTCCCTTCTCTCCGTCCTGTTTTCCGATCTCAATGTACCACTTCCTCTCATCAATGTCAACTGATTTGAGGTCCATCTAAATTATGAATGTGCATTGTGCAGTGGCGTTTCGTTCTGAGTTCATCTTTGATCGCAAGCAAGTCTGTTGAAGAATCGGGTCATCACCGCCATGACAAGTCTTTGGACGAGTGCCACTGTGCCAGGCCATTGGCACTTCAAGATTGAAGAGTCCAAGATCAACTCGACGATCCAGTTGGTTGATCCCTCAACCCCATTTCGGGCGACTGTTCGGCAATGGCTACCTTCCCGAATTGGAGAGTCACAGCAAGGGTCGAGATTTCATCCCAGATATTCTTGTCGCCTTCCCCACCGATAGCTGTTTTGATAAGACTTCGGAGAACATCGTCTTCGATACTTCCCGCTGCTATGGCTTTGAAGATTGTGATCATATCGTTTTCAATCAAGACGCCCTCATGGATCCCCTGTTGGACTCTTAGTACCGTAAAAATTCGCAAGCACATTACAATCTCCACATTCTCCAGGGCACAAATCTTTACATCTGCAAAATTCAAGTAAGTTAGAACCTGTAAACTGGTCTGCTTGATTCATGTCATTATACTCACAGTCCGCACTGAGTTGGTCAGTGGCAGCGATGTCGCTGACGCCTTGCCGCAAGGCTTCGGAGTGAAGCGCATGGAGATTACGTGTGAAGGGGTTATCTTTGATCGCCCGTTCCAGTCGTTGTAGATCCATTAGTTTTCACTGTCCAGACAACACGTTGGAAGGAAAGAAATATTTCACTCAGTTCCTGTAGCTGCTGAGTGTGCGACAAATTGCTCCTGTTCCAAGAAATTGAAGAGAGTCGTAAGGAAAGACGAAGAACAGGACGAAAGTTCAAAGTTGTGCGGGGAAAGACCTCAACACTTCGATGTTGTTACATAATCATATCAAATGGAACGGGTTTACGTGTAACGTCACCGTGACGGCGTGACCCCATTACTTCGTTCGGGCTTGTCTCACAAGTCACGACTCACGAGTCACACGCCGACAAATGTTGTCGCGGACGAATTGACTATAAGGCAATACATGATTCCATTGTGCTCGGTGGCTTGATACATGTCTTGACACTTGTCATCGACGCGAAATGGAACTCGCGACGCCCTGCACAATTTAATCTCAAACAAGGCGCGGATCGCCGCGAAACAGCTGTCAATGGCAAACATGCAAAGTTGAAGGTAAATACTCAGTCTCAATACTAAACGTACCTACCTACTACCTAGGTACCGATTTGTGCACTTCTCTCGATGCATGGCCATTGCCAACTCATGAATTACCAACGGAGCTACCAAACAGGGTTCATCGCCGTATTATTGTACGGGATTATGGTAAGGCCATCTACACAGCCAGCTCTAGCCCGGCGCTGCTTGCATGTCTAGAGATATGCATTACAGGACATCGGTCTTTATACAAGGCAGGCTTACTGCACCGGGACATCTCGCTTAACAACCTGATGATCAATGAGGATTCAGGAAAGTGCAACGAATAAGTCCTGGCCACTTTCTGATTGACCTAGATCAGGCCATGACCCCTCTGAACGGACTAAGGTAGGCACCACTGAGTCACTGACCTGGGACCAGAACCTTCGTGGCGATCGGACTACTCGACGGTGAGGTCCTGGGAGGAACACAGCGCTCTTCATGACCTGGAATCATTCTTCTGGGTAGTATTATGGATATGCATCGCCAGTCTGGCGAGGGCCCTGGGCTCTCGTACTGTATCTCGTTATGACAGATGGCATCCGCTAAACGACGAATGGTTCGCTTGCACAGCGATTTGGCGGCTGCAGCCGAACGAGATTTCATGCTTTATTACAAGCAAATCAGACTGCTTGATGGCGATAATCACAGCTTTGTGCATGACCCCTGGGATACAAGTGCATATCCTGTGACGAAGTTGCGTCAAAGCGACAACGGTATGTATGATCGTATGTTTTGTTGTCCCGCAGGTTTCAATTCACTGTGTAACGAGGCAAACTCTGACTCCACAGCGAGGATGATGCCCGTCCTGGAATGATCGCACCGATGACCGGTCACCGCACATCGTGAGCCCGATACCGACGTTTTCCCTACTATCAAGTGCCACCGATCCCAAGCTTTTGAAGCCTCTGCACAAATGCACGGCTTCACCGGGCAGCAATGAGCATACTGAGCGCTGGCGAGAGACTCGAGAGACCTCAGAGGCTCAGACTGGAATGGGATAGTCGCGCAGTTTTGTGAGAACGCGGGTCATCCTGATTCGTATAGGCGTTTCCAGTCATAGCCTCGCACAAGTATTGAAGAAAAAAGGGAAAACGACGAGACCAAGCGATTTGACGGCCAACCAAGAGAGCTGCAGACCACAATGGCGACCATGTATCAGAAACTTCGAGGCTCTTCAGTCCTTAGTAACAAGTGCAGCACTTCCACATGTAAAGCGACGTGTCGGAGTGCTGGCATGCCCAATTTGGTGAGAAGGTGGACGCGTTTGGACGGCTAAGGGCTCCAGGCTTTCTAGGCATCGTTTATTCTGCAATCTGCCCGCACTTCAGGATCCATCTGGGCCTCGCGAAGGACTCCGACCATCTGCGAATAAAGTTCGAAACCAGTCTTTTTCGGCACTTCGCTGGTCGTAGATACCTGCCCTGGTAGTTCAGAATCAGAATTGAAAGGAAGCAATTCGCGGAGCTGATTGACGTAGGGAATCAATGGCTTGTAATAAGACATAAAGTCTCGATCGGCTGCCGCCGCGAAATCGCTGTGCAAGCGGACCGTGAGTCGTTTCGCGGAAGCCAGCCGTTCGTCGTCGAGATCATGCCATCTGTCATAGCGAGGCACAGTACGAGAGCCTTGTCCAGACTGGCCAAAGTGGATGCATATCCAAAACAACACCCAGAAAAATGATTCAAGGTCATGCAGAAAGCTGTGCTCCTCGCCGTCAAGAAGTCCGATCGCCATGAAAGCTCTGGTGCCTACCTTGGTCCGTTCAGAGGGGTCATGGCGATCCGTGTAGATGGCCTGATCCAGGTCAATTAGGAAGTGTGGCCAGGACTTATTCGTCTCACTTTCCTCATTGATTATCAGGTTGTTTAGTGAGACGTCCCGGTGCAGTATACCTGCCTCGTACAAAGACTGATGCCCTGTGATGCAGCCCTCGAGACAGACAAGCAGCGCCAGGCGAGAACTGGCTGTGTAGATGGCCTTACCATAATCCCGTACAATAATACGGCGATGAACCCTGTTTGGTAGCTCCGTTAGTAGCTCCGTTAGTGGCTCAATGGCAGTGTTTGTTGGCCAAGACGAGCAAATCTTTTTTCGTGGGCGTAGCTCAGAGCTTGTTTCTTCTGTGCTCGTCATTCTGCGCTTCCGCAGCCCTATTGACGGCACTCCGCTGGATCTCTGGGGGTCAGATTGTGCAGAGCTCGAAGCAGTTGCTTTAACCAGCCCCCGTCGTATACATTTGCGGACATCGTCGTCCATGCCGCGAATCTGCACTGTCTCGTGGTGGTAGTGACGAGCCACGTTGACGACGCCTTTGCGAGTTGCATGTAACAGCATCTCACCCTCCTGGTCGCGCTTCACTTCCTGCCAAGAGTCTTTCATGACTAAAACTGTCGCCGGATCATCTTTGTCATGAGCTTTCCAGCAGGTTGTTCCCCGGCCGACTATACAAGGCATCCTCTTTCTCTCCTGATCCAAGAAAATGCACTTCTTGCTTCCGTTCTTCTCGATCTTCAAGTACCTCGTCTCCTCAGATCCCTCAATCGAGGAATCAAATCCGAGATCCTCTTCGCTCATCCAGAGGAAGCCGAGCATGACTTTGATGAATTGTATAGGCTCTGTGTGGATATCGATCTGCTCGGATGCGATCCCACCAAGCCTGTCAAATAGCCATACCCTCATATCGGGCCCGCACAGAGTGAATCCTAGGGAAAAACGCCTCGTGCCTTGTGCAGCCAGCATATCCTGTGCCTTTCTCGCGAGAGCATACCCCGCCTCTTGGGCCTCGTCGGCCATGTAATCGCTCATCAGCTTCCCGTGAGCCAATATCTCAGCCCCGGAGTGCATGCAGCCTTCCGGCCCACGTTCCAGATCGGCTGAAGAAACGAAGCCAACATCATGATCTAGCTCTTGCGTTGCCGCAGCCCCATGAATCTGCTTATTCGGTATGCTGCAAATGGCTCGTCGACGCGACGGCGAAACATCAGACGAAAAAGAAGCTCTGGAGAATTCTTCTAGCTCGTCGCTTAAAAGCTTCAACCAGGTGATGACTTCAGTTTCTGCGGCTCGGTCACGCCAGGTCTCCCATCCATTATTGAATGCCGGCACTGCACCGGTCTTGCATCGGTCGAGAAATTCTTCCGCTGTCTGTTGATAATCGCTGCTTGGAAAGAATTTCTCAAAAAAGCCTGGCATGTCAATGTCTAAGCGGCCTTCCAACTCCTGTTTCAGTAGCAGACCAATTTCGTTCTCGCTGCGTTGCTCTGAGGAGTTGGCCACGGATGCCGTGGTACACTTTGATGGCGATTGAAGATGCTGGGATACAGTGGAGTTGGGAGAAATTGTCGCGGCATTAAGTCTGTGATGCTCGGACACGTTGATGGATGGTGATGATGTTTGGGTGGTAGGAACGCTCCTATGCTGCGGCGAGGTGGATCGAGGAGTTGAAGGGCTTGTAGCAGTATGGGTCGCATTAAGCGTTGCTGTAAGGGTCACGACTTCAATCCACAGAGTCCCAACATCCGCTTTGGTGATGGCTGCTTTGAGAAGAGGTCGGAGACCATGATAACCGCTGTGGTTTCTCATGAGCGCTATGTTGACTTGGGTCAAATCATCCAACAAACTTCCAAGGCACCCCGGTAGGACATGAACTGCTGAATGACACGACAAACAGCCGAGAAGAAGTGAAACTAGAGACCGTAGATCTGCAAATGAATTAATACCTATAGACTGGACTACTGGATTCATGCCATCCTACTCACCTTGTGCATTGAGTTGATCAACAACAGTAATGTCGCAGACGCCCATCTTTCTTGCAATAGAGCAAAAAGCATCGAGACCATTTGCGATGGGATCATCTTCGATCCCCCGATTCCAGTGTTGTGGATCCATTAGTTTCTAGACTGGAACTTGGAAGGGGAACTAAGGATGCGGATGCTGGAGACGAATGATCTTGGCACGAACAGGCCGTGTGCGGTCTAGGACCCTGGACGAGGAACACGTGGAAATGAAGAGAGTGTTTCAACTTTCACGTGGTATTTGTAGCTGCTGAGTATCCGGCAAGTTATCGCTTCTGTTGCACGAAGCTAAAAAGATGATGTTGGTGGCCAAGATGAATATCTGGATCCTACCAAGGAAAGAGTAGGTATGTACGGAGTATGTAAAAGAGACAAAGACCAACACCTGGTCAATGGTGTGCGGGGGGGCTTTATGCTTGTTCCAAATGCTCCCGATTACCGAGATCGGGTCGAACCGAGGCCCACAAAAGATGGCCAACCCCTGCACTAAGGTATGTATGTACCCATGTACATCGTACAGACGGTAGAGTACAGCTATGTACGAACCTACGGTCAGGGTATAAAGTGATGCTCTAGGAGTCTAGAGCCCTCAATATTGAGCTACAAGCTAAGGGCCGGATGATGGGTTCGATATCCCGCCTTCCAAGTTGCCACTCTCATACGATACATGACATGCCGCCTGACACCTACTCTGTAGAACACCGATCCTTATTGGCGTGTACGAGTCTTTACGCGCCCATTCCGGGCAACGCTACGCGCTGCTGACCTGGACAGGTAACAGTGGAAGGGGCTGTGATGAAAGAGGGGATGGCTGGATACCTGTTTGCGTCCTTACCCCTCACTTTTCGGATTATGTTACGCTCGTCATACCTTGATCATAACCATCCTGTTCAGGCTTATGGCATCACTCCTGATTTTTCTGTACAGTAATTGAGGGTCTTCTCTCATTCCAGAGTCTAGAGAAGAGAACATCGGGAGTTCAGATTAAATATACCGTCAAAAATTTTACTGTCAAGTGTTGCAACAGTTGGCTCATTTTTCTTTGACGCCTTTTTGGGTGTTCGCAATAGAGCAGCAAGTATTTGTGGGGTAGGTTTATCTGCTGGCGTCGTTCCATTCCTTTTTTTTTCTGGCTGTAGAACACGTTTTGGTGTGACTTGTGAGACCTCGTGAAAACCCGGGACAAGTGAACCCCGTTATGCACAGAAAAGTGGTACAAGTTCTTGTAGGCGAGCTGGCTCTGGCTGAGGGCTCTTCGTAAAACGTCTATATCGAAAACTTGAACGTCGGCGTCATTTCTCAATTGTCATCAAATCGCCATCTCGGTTTCAAGCCATATCTGTGTACAGGTACTCCCCGTCGAATTTCTGAGTTGAAAATAAGCTCGACTTCATGGCAGCGCCGCAGCCAACGAGCCGTCAGCCTGCCTCAGTGCCTCCTGGTCAGTGGTACTTTATACAATCCATCGCGGCCTCCCAGTCTCTCTTAACCTCCTTGAAGGTTCTGATCAATGTCATCTTTGCCAGTCGCTATCGCGCCAAGGAGGACGCCGACAGCGACCTAGAATGGTATCTCGACTTGGGACACTGAAGTTGAGCTCGAAAGCGCACCTCGTCTCCGCCGACCGCCGTCGCCTAAGAGAGTAAAGGCCGCGTCGTAGCCACCAGCTCCACGATATGATTCAAGACGTCAATTGAGACCTTTTACTGTTCAGAGTCCAGACCATGAAAAGCCCGATTTGTGTGTCTGCAATGATATCTCTCTGGCAAAACTGGAGTATGCCATGGGCTCGCTTGAACTTACTAGGACAGCCAGTGAGGTCCAATCATCACTCATGACTCTCCTTGGACCTGCGTGCGAGTACTGGTCATTTCTTCGCAACCTCTGCAAGCAGCAGTCAGCTATGCAGGGTCCTCAATTTAGGCTCCAAGCAGTGAAACAGCTCTTTTATGTGAGCTTTGAGTGGTCAGAAATGGCCCAGAGCATCAGTTTTTCTGAGTTTCCT
The DNA here is from genome assembly GCA_018360175.1 of Claviceps arundinis. Classification (NCBI taxonomy): domain Eukaryota; kingdom Fungi; phylum Ascomycota; class Sordariomycetes; order Hypocreales; family Clavicipitaceae; genus Claviceps; species Claviceps arundinis. Next base: position 79,275 of record SRPS01000065.1, on the reverse strand, counting down.
CACCGTGAAATTTGTGCTTCGTTTCCATCTACATCGTCCACGCGCCATATTCAACTTCATCTAAGAGCTCACGGGCACTTAGCTACCGCTACATATAACAATCGTCACGTAGAAGGGATGTCAAGCAGGTAGGCAGCCCAGTCTATTCTAGCCAAGCAAAACCATCGATTGAACCCGATTTCTACCCGATTGCTTGAGTTGATACAGACCATCCATCCATCTTCCATCAAACCATGTACTCCGTTCAGAAACAGAAAGCCCCCCCAGAGAAACCCCAGAAACAGGATCAAAACAAGTTCCCCGTGAATTGTATCAAAATATGATGACCAGAGAAAGAAAAAAATAACATAGTAAAGAAAGAGCGACAAAAATAAAAGTGGGATATACAGTGGGAAGAAAAGAAAGACAAGAAAAAAAGAAACCCAGGTGGTGAAAGAACAAAAATGAAGTAGTCTACCTCGATTCCTCCGTCACAGCATCCCACACACGATCCACCTTGTGCGTAAACCACTCCCACCACCCCTTTACTTTACCCGCCAACGAACCCCCACCATCACGGCCATCACCATCAGCAGCCTCATCTCCGTCGTGTCCCGTCGCATCATCCTCCTTCTTGGGACTGTTTTGGCCTACTTCGCGCTGTGGGGGTGTTGGAGTCGTCTGTATGATGGGGGTAGTAGGCGTGGGCGAGAGTGTGGGTGTGGGCGTAGTCATGGGGAGGGGAGTATGAGATGCCTTGACGGGTCGGGGAGGCGCATCGTGGTGGTTTGGAGTGCCTGTGCCTGTGCCTGTACTTGTGCTTGTGCTTGTGCCTGTGGAGAGCGAAAGAGAATGCAAGGACGAGGCCGAGAGGAGATGCGGACGCGGAGGTTGTGGAACGTCGACTTGCACATTAGAACCCTGAGAAGGTGAGCTCAAAGCCGTCGATGTCGAGAGAGGGGGATCCGCAGGCGGGGGATCTTGATTCTCAGGTGAGTGAGTGCCCACAGCTTGCAAGGGCAGCCGGAGTGTTCCGTTGTTGGGTGCGGGGGTTATACCCAGGGAGTCGCAGAGGATGTTGTAGACGTTGATGTTTTCTGGTAGACGGGTTAGCTTGTGTGTCTTGCTAGGTGTATACGCGCTGGTGAAGTGTAGGGGTATGTATATGGGAGTATGCTGTAGGAGGTGTGAGTACAGCTGGGATCATGAGAAATGAGGCTGAGGCTGCTGCGTGATGATGGATTGAGGAAAGACATATGTTTGTGTGCTGTGTGTCAAATGCCCCCCTTCCGCAGGAGTACGTACGAAACGGCTCCATCCTCCCATTCTCCTGCTGATCAAACGCCGGCCCCCTCGCTATAAATATAGCCCTCATTAACGGATCCAAGTGGTCATAGCCATGCAAACCCCTCGGATGATATACTTCCCCCGTCCTCTGCGCCTCCTCGACCAGCACCTCGTGCTTCTGCACAATCGCCCATCCCGTCTTTGGAACCAGCCATAGAGGCGCGATGCGTCTATTGCGCGCAAAATTGTACTGCTGGGGCATATCCTCGTCGCGGAGGTATACATCAAAGACCCGTTGCGCTCCAGCGGTGGTGCTGGCGGCCTTCTTCTTGAGTTGTTCATACAGCACGGGGATGTCCTCTTCACGATGGGGCCGCAGGCCGTAGAGAGGCCATCCGTCCATGTGGGCAATTTTTGTAGTATCCACGAGGTCTTCCAGCTGCAGCAGGCGGGAGGTGTCCGTAGTGGCCATGCCGTGGTCAGAGACGATGATGACATTGACAATGTGGGTGAGGTTCCGGTCTTGGAGACCCTGGATGAGCATGTCCAGCATGTTGTCGACGCTTTGAAGGGTGGAATTGATTTCCGTGCTATTGGGACCGTATTTGTGGCCGTCGGAGTCAACGTTGGGGACGTAAGCGGCGATAAGCTGTGGTCGAGTGTTTGTCGTGTCTTCGCGAGTCTCAACTTTGTCCGACGTGTGCAGCGTCTGCGCCAAAGGCCCCTGTCCTGGCCCTGGTAGGTCAAGTAAGCCTAAGATCCGTGAAACCTTGTTATCCAGGGCCTCCTTCTCGTTGAACTTGTCGACGATGCTCGCAAACATGCCCTGGATTGGGGCTTCGCTGCCGGGCCACATGTGCACCGCGGCGCGAATACCCTGCTTCTCGGCCGATACCCAAAACGGCTCGCCAGCCGCCCACCACCGAGGGTCAAGGCTGCGCGCCGGATCTGTGTAGTAGAATTCGGCCTGCAGATCCGGATCCCAGAAAGAATTGCCCACGATGCCGTGCGCCTCCGGATACAGCCCCGTGGCCAGTGTGTAATGGTTCGGAAACGTCAGGGACGGAAACGACGGAGTCATGTAAGGCGGGGAGATGCCTTCTCTGATGAGAGCGCTGAGCCGTGGCGTTAGTCCTCGGTGGAGGAAGTCGGCTCGAAAGCCATCCAGGCTGAGGATGATCGTAGTAGGCGCGAAAAGCGTCGTGCCGTTGCTGACGAGGCCGTGCTGACCGGCCGCTGGCGACGGATGCGCGCTCCGGCGATTTCGCGACAACTTCAACGATATTAGCACCAGCATGGCGAACCCAATCGCAATAAGGGCGTGAATAAAGATCCATCTTCGCCAGCCAACGCCTCGGCTCGCCACCCGCGCCGCCATATTGAGTCTCCGTCGATCGTCCTCCTCGCTATCATCCAGCTCCGAGCTCCCACCTGGCGAGTGTCCGTCCTTAACGCCCCCCTCTTCCATCTCATACATGAGCTCGCCGTCCTCGCCATGGAGAGCATTATCCAGCAATCGTTTTCGCTTTTGCCTGCGCCTCGACGAGCGTTTATTCCTCCTCGCCGGCGAAACCAGCTTCTCCGCAGACGCATTCGGCGACGACCCCTGCGAAGACCCCGGCCGACGGCCAAACATCTTGAGCGGATTCGGAACCGAGAGTCCAGAGCCCCGGCGCTGCTGCTGCTGCCTCGTGGTGGTGACCAAGCGGTCGAGCTCTTCCTCCTCCATCAGCACAATGCGGTCTGCGGCGCGCAATTCGCGACTGTTGCGCGCCCGTAGCTGTAGTTGGTCGTCGTCGCTGTCGGAGTCTTGATCGCTTCGGGAATGCAGGGAGCTGGCGTCGTCATCGTAGGCCATGGGCGAGAGCAGGCCCGCGGCGCCGCTGCCTCCTCCTTCTCCTTCTCCTCCTCCTCCTCCTCCGCGCCCGGCGGCCCCGGCATAGTCGCGGTTCGCATCAAGCCTGCCTGACGACATGCTTGCCATGGTGCGAGTTCTGGACTCTGGGAGGGGGAGAGGTCTACCGTGTCAGACTGGTCATGGATCGTGGAAGGGGGAGCGACGAGCCGCTGCTGCGGAGATGAAGAATTACCGGAACTTGCTGTCGATAGCGTTAGTCGTGAGGTATGTACCTAGGTACCTATACTGCTCCGGGGCTAGTAGGCAGGTACGTAGGCACGTACCTATGTAGCCTGTTGGTGACCGACTCACGGGCTGCGAGAAACAAAACACTTCGGAAATCCCATGGACGGTCTTCATCCTCCGTGCTCGACGGAAATCCCATGGACGGTCTTCATCCTACGTGCTCGACGGTCGTGAATTCGAAGTTTTCAAGGTGTTTTTTTTGCCTTACAGGACCTGTCTTTGCCAAAAGATCTTTCGTCTCCGGCTCCGCGTTCCTCGATACCTGAACAACAAATGGATCCACAACACTGGAATCGAACGATCAAAGAAGACCCTATCGCAGATGGTCTCGATAAATTCCACTCATGCAAGACGGATGGGCGTCTGCGACATCGCTGTCGTTGACCGCCTGCTTGCAAAAGGCGAGCAAGCTGAGGTATGTAGATCAAGCGGTTCATATGCTAATCACTTGCAGATTTACGGTCTCTTGCCTCGCGTCTTGTGTATCACTTCACTTGCAGAACCATCCAACAGCTGAGGTCTTAGAAGGGCTCTGTGGAAGCTTCGTAGTCGATTTGGCCAACGTCGGTGTGAGGAATCGGATATACCTGCCGACCCGACCAAAAGCTCAGAACACTAGGTAAGCTGATGAGAACCGGCTTAGTGCGGGACATATAGGTACATGCAAACAACGGACAGAGCAGTTACTGGTAAGTTGTAACCGTCACAGTCGGCATAGCTATCACATCGAAGAAGATCGAAGGCGATACTTTCCGACCTCTTCTCATTGCAGCTATCACTAAGGCCGACGATTAGACTCTGTGGGATGAAGCCTTGACCCTTACTCTCACTCCCTGATTCATCGAGCCACAGAGTGGGAGCGTCATTGTCACCCAAACACCAACGTATCTGACCATCAACGCCTTCCTGCCGCAACAATTTCACCCGGCTCCACTGTGTCCCAGCAAGTTCAATCACCATCCAAGTACACCACAGGATCTGTGACCTTCTCGTCGGAGCGTCGAAAGGATATCAATCTGCTCAAGTAAGAATCGAAACGCCGTTTATATATTGACACTCCAGGCTTTTTCGACGCGTTCGTTTCAAGTAGCGATTTTATAAGTTAAGTTAGAATCTTTGGCTAGACAGAAGCGCCGTCTAGATCCGCGATCCAGCGCCTCTATTGCAGCCGCGTCATTACCTAGTCGGAATCGCTGACCAAGGGAACAGTGTCACATGATCGGATACACCAATCATCAATGTGGTGCGTGCGTGGTGTATGCACGCACGCTCATTGGCTGTATCCGTCACAACATTGTGGGATAAAGGGCCTTCCCCCCTTTATCCCCTCTTGCATCACTTCCTAGTTTAGACATGAACAAGAACAGACACGACGAATATTACCTTGGTTACGAATGCATGCATTGATCTTTATTTGCTTACCCTGTTTATCCCAACAGTTGCAATGAAGCGACTCGTCAAGGCGTTGTCAACATGGCTCGCCACTCTAACCCTCGAACATTATAAAATCACCGATGCATTGACACAACGACGTTCGTACATGTACGATGAGGGCTCTTCAAAGGAACTGCTTCACAGCTCTCCAGCGGACTTGCGTTTCCTCGGTGCTCGTGCTCGTACTCGTTCTCCTCCATGCGCTTCTGTAGCCCTTCGCTCTGCTCCAGTGTTGTGAAGCAGCTGCTTGGCCAGTCCTCGTCATACACATATACGAACGTCGTTGTCAATGTATCGGTTATTTTATAATGTTCTGAGGGTGAGGGTGGCGAGCCACCCGGATGACGGTCTCACTTTTCGCAGGCAAGAACATGTCGTTCTCGTCGCGCGCCGAGTTCTGCCACAAGTCTTTGACGACCAATATAACACATTGTCTGGAACAACTTTTACATGAGCTTTGCAGCAGGTTGCTGCCCAGTGAACTGCGCAAGAGTTTCTAGAGATCTCCTGATCAAGGACGAATTACAATGATCTCGCCCTCCTCATCGTGCGTCGAGTTCCTTGTATCCGAGACAGGTTCGGGCCTACACCCATGGAGAAATTTATGCTCCTCAAGTTCAACAACAACTGCTAGACATGAAGAATTCTTCACCATGGATGGAAAACATGCTGGGATCACTGGTAGTTAGAGCTTTTGAAAGCTATGTAAAGCTTTCTTCTAGGTATGGTGCACCTTGTTGGAAACCTGTAATCGTAAATTTTGAAGGGCGGTCAGTGCCAGTCGCAGGTAGGTAGCCTCACAAACCCGTTCAACGTTGATTACAACAGACAACATATAGGTAGGTAACCCCTACATACAGTAACATAGTATGGAGTAAATACCTTCATTGAATCATTACTCCGTATTTTCTAGCTTAAATACTGTGGCTGGGTACGTAGAGGCAGATATTCGGAAAGCCTATTTCCCATCCGGTAAAAAGCTCAAATAGCGACGGGACTGGCCGTGTTTTACTTTTCGAGGGGGTTGGGTTAAACTGGTTACTGGAGTAATCTCACGATGTATTGATCCAGTAAAAGAATCGTGTAGTCCTGATTGGGCCATCGCGGTTGCTATGAAGAAGAAGAAGATATTTATATCTTTCTTTGAATCTTGATAACTTGGTTCATCAGGTACAAACCCCTTGAGGCTCATTGGACTCTTAGCAAAACGTCACGCTCTGTATCGGCGGCTATGGACACTTCCGTCGTTTTGCTCAATTCCCCAGTTAGAGGTCAACATATCCGCGTTACCGGTCGAGTTGCTGCAGCTTTTTGTCCGGAGTTCGGACCTTGTGCGTTGCCGTTGGTTGTGCACACATCAACAGCGTTACAGCTTACAAGTTAGGAGTCATCGTCACGTCTCACAGCGTAATATCAACAACAAACGGGGTGTGCAAATACTCCGCGAGTCCACATGTAGCTAGATCTGAGTAGATACGTACATTCAATACTCTAACGCAAGACTTTATCGCAAAATTCGCAATCTGTCTATTATACATATGCATTCTTGGTGCTGGAATCGCTGGCCATAACATATATGCCCGGCTGCAACGCACTTGTTTCTTTCCCACACTGCTCTCCTCTTGTTCCTAGATATGTGGACAACTTCATGAGAATTGAATAAGAGAAGACCTAGTGCAAGGCAGCTGCTCAGCTCGCTCAGCCATCTTACACGATCCCTTCCTGTATCTCGATCAGTGACTACCGCAGGTTGGCGGGGCGTTCTAATATAAATGTGCATCGTGATGGCACGACCCATCCACTGTGAATATGTAGCGTCATCGTGACGGCCTTCGTGGTAGAAATTTAGAATTGAGTGTGAGGATGCGACATAACATAAGATGTTCAAGACAGGGCACTGGAAGAAAAGTCGCCTCCCATCTATTATCATTATTTCGTATGTTGTACTTTTCTTCAGCTCCAGCAGCTTGTTTCATCTACTTGTACATAGCTCCTATACTCATGTACATGTACATGTTGTACCCAGTCAGAGACAGATGGTATGTAGATTAGATACAGTACATATCGTGGCGAGTGCCGACGTCTATCAAGAAAACATTATGCTACGTCATCCTGCTCTTCAACATCAAAATACATTAGGTAGACACCCGTCTTCGTCCACGCTTCACTTATATTTACACAAGAACAACGAGAGCCGCAACGGCTAAAGCGAAAGCGGTCGTGGGTCCGACAAAAGCAGCGCCTGCCGTGACAGGAGCTGAGGGCGTTGAGCCATCCGTGGGTACAGTGCCATTTCCGCTGGTGGGTGGCGGAGTTATAGCAGGAGGGCTAGCGTCATTTCCGCCGGTGGGTTGAGAGTTGCTGCCAGACGCGTCGCCGCCGTTACCACCAGTTGGCTGAAGGGGTTTGGTCATAAAGGTAGTTGGCGTAGTAACGGGAACAGATGGCTTGGCGACGCCAGGCGGGCAGCCATTTTCGTTGTCGCAAGGAGGTGGGACACCGGGCGGAGTAACGCCAGGGGCAGTGCCAGTGGGCTTAGAACCATTGTCGGTCTCGAGAGGAGGTGAAGGACCAGGCTGGGTGCCACCGGGGGCAGTACCGGCGGGCGGGCAACCATGCTCACTATCGCAAGGAGGAGCATAGCCAGGGGCATTACCAGTGGGCTTAGAACCATTGTCGGTCTCGAGAGGAGGTGAAGGACCAGGCTGGGTGCCGGCAGGCGGGCAACCGTGTTCACTGTCGCAAGGAGGAGGGACGCCGGGAGGAGTGAAGCCAGGGGCAGTGGGCTTAGAGCCGGTCTCGCGAGGAGGTGAAGGACCAGGCTGGGTGCCAGCGGACGGGCAACCGTGTTCACTGTCGCAAGGAGGAGGGACACCTGGAGGAGTGGAGCCAGGGGCGGTGGGCTTGGAGCCAGTCTGAGTGTCGTAAGGAGCAGTGCCTGTGGGTTGTGAATCAGACTCAGTTTCGCAAGGAACTGATGGAACTGGTTGAGTGCCAGCAGGGGCAGTGGGCTTGGAGCCAGTCTGGGTTTCGTAAGGAGCAGTGCCAGTAGGCTTGGAGCCGGTCTGGGTGTCCTGAGGAGCGGTGCCGGTGGGCTTGGAGCCAGTCTGAGTGTCGTAAGGAGCAGTGCCTGTGGGTTGTGAATCAGACTCAGTTTCGCAAGGAACTGATGGAACTGGTTGAGTGCCAGCAGGGGCAGTGGGCTTGGAGCCGGTCTGGGTGTCGTAAGGAGCGGTGCCAGTGGGCTTGGAGCCAGTCTGGGTATCCTGAGGAGCGGTACCAGTGGGCTTGGAACCAGTTTCGGTGCCGTGAGGAGCAGTTCCCGTGGGTGGGCAACCGTACTCACTGTCGCAAGGAACTGAGGGAACGGGGTGAGTGCCAGTGGGCTGGGAGCCAGTCTCGGTGCCATGAGGAGCGGTGCCGGTGGGCTTGGAGTCGGTCATGGTGTCCTGAGGAGCGGTGCCGGTTGGCTTGGATCCAGTCTCGGTGCCATGAGGAGCAGTGCCAGTGGGTGGGCAGCCATACTCACTGTCGCAAGGACCTGAGGGAACGGGGAGAGTGCCAGTAGGCTGGGAGCCAGTCTCGGTGCCATGAGGAGCGGTGCCAGTGGGCTTGGAGTCGGTCATGGTGTCCTGAGGAGCGGTGCCAGTGGGCTTGGAGCCAGTCTGGGTGTCCTGAGGAGCGGTGCCGGTGGGCTTGGAACCAGTCTCGGTGCCATGAGGAGCGGTGCCAGTGGGCTTGGAGTCGGTCATGGTGTCCTGAGGAGCGGTGCCGGTGGGCTTGGAGCCAGTCTCGGTGCCGTGAGGAGCAGTTCCAGTGGGTGGGCAGCCGTACTCACTGTCGCAAGGACCTGAGGGAACGGGGAGAGTGCCAGTAGGCTGGGAGCCAGTCTCGGTGCCGTGAGGAGCAGTTCCAGTGGGTGGGCAGCCATACTCACTGTCGCAGGGACCTGAAGGAACGGGGAGAGTGCCAGTGGGCTTGGAGCCAGTGTGAGTGCCGTGAGGAGCGGTGCCAGTGGGCTGAGAATCAGATTCAGTCTCGCAAGGAACTGAGGGAGCGGGGTGAGTGCCGGTGGGCTTGGATCCAGTCTCGGTACCGTGAGGAGCAGTTCCAGTTGGTGGGCAGCCGTACTCACTGTCGCAAGGACCTGAGGGAACGGGGAGAGTGCCAGTAGGCTGGGATCCAGTCTTGGTGCCATGGGGAGCGGTGCCAGTGGGTGGGCAACCGTACTCGCTGTCACAGGGACCTGAAGGAACGGGAAGAGTGCCAGTGGGCTTGGAGCCAGTGTGAGTTCCGTGAGGAGCAGTTCCAGTTGGCTTGGAGTCCGTCATGGTGTCGTGAGGAGCAGTTCCAGTGGGTGGGCAACCGTACTCGCTGTCACAGGGACCTGAAGGAACGGGAAGAGTGCCAGTGGGCTTGGAGCCAGTGTGAGTGCCGTGAGGAGCGGTGCCAGTGGGCTGAGAATCAGATTCAGTCTCGCAAGGAACTGAGGGAGCGGGGTGAGTGCCGGTGGGCTTGGATCCAGTCTCGGTACCGTGAGGAGCAGTTCCAGTTGGTGGGCAGCCGTACTCACTGTCGCAAGGACCTGAGGGAACGGGGAGAGTGCCAGTGGGCTTGGATCCAGTTTCGGTGCCATGGGGAGCGGTGCCAGTGGGTGGGCAACCGTACTCGCTGTCACAGGGACCTGAAGGAACGGGAAGAGTGCCAGTGGGCTTGGAGCCAGTGTGAGTTCCGTGAGGAGCAGTTCCAGTTGGCTTGGAGTCCGTCATGGTGTCGTGAGGAGCAGTTCCAGTGGGTGGGCAACCATATTCACTGTCGCAGGGGCCTGAGGGAACGGGGTGAGTGCCAGTGGGCTTGGAGCCAGTCTGAGTGTCGTGAGGAGCAGTTCCAGTGGGTGGGCAACCGTACTCACTGTCACAGGGACCTGAAGGAACGGGGTGAGTGCCAGTGGGCTTGGAGCCAGTGTGAGTGTCGTGAGGAGCAGTCCCAGTGGGTGGGCAACCGTACTCATTGTCGCAAGGTGGTGATGGACCAGGATGAGTACCAGAGGGAGTAGAGATGGCGCCAGGATGCGTGCCAGTGGGAGCTGCCGTATGCTCGGACTCGGTGCAAGGAGCCTTGGTCTCGGTGTGGGCAGTACCGGTTGCTGTGTCAGTCGCGGGGAGAGCCGAGACCGTGCTGATGGCACTGGTCGGTCCCTTATTGATACACTTCGTGCCGAGGAAGTCGGACTCAAGCTTGTCCAAGATTTGAAAGAGGTCGTGCAATAGTGTCTTGACGGAGTCGTCGGAAACACCAGGCAGTTTGCTGATGATGGCATGTATAAGGTCAGTGGCGTGGCGATGTATCTCAGCAGTCTTCTCGCGGACTAGGTCGCAGCAGCCGGCATCTTCGAAAGCATCCTTCTTGTACTTAAGACCAACCGCCAGCGTCAGGCACTTGGACTTAAGCTCGGTGACAGTGATGGACAAATCGCTGGTGGCAAACAGAGGCAAGTCGGCTGAGGCCTCGACAGTATCCTTTCCGTTTTTCAGAGTAACAACGACGGCTGAGGCAGCTTCCTCAAATGACTTGACGTCGGTAGTCGGGCCATTGACTTGGTGGCTAAGTAATTCGAAATTCGCACCGACTCGGCCCACCACATCATTGATGGCAGCAAAGTGACGCTTGGCTGAAGTAATGTCCAAAGCTCCGGCGGAAACACTGGTGGCCAAGAAGGCCGCCACGAGGAACTTCATCATAAACGAGGGCGGGTGCTGTGATCAGCAAAGTAATGAACGAATGACTGGAGGAGTTGCAGAACTCCAAGTTGGCTCAAGCAGCCTGAACTGGCTAGATGGGAGAAAGATCCTTAAGTCATCGACCAACTCAGATGCTTCCATAAAAGGTACTCCCACAGATTTGGAAAAACGCCTGTTGATATACGGCTTCCACCCCGTGGTGAAAACAACGGGGATGACTCTAGACGCATGTCCCTGACCGGGGCGTGTGCGAGCCAAGCTGAACAGGTGGGGGGTACTCTTGACGAAGAAAGTTCAAGGCCCGTCGAATCTAGCTAAACCCAGCAATAATACGGAGTACGTTTGATCTAGGTACGGAGTACTGTCAACGGCGGATATTCCGGACCATGGACTTACAGGGAATGCAAGCGTGGTTCCCGATCCCTGGTCCCCGATCCCTGGTCCCTTGTCTCTGGTGCATGTGTATTCGTACTCCGTATGCTCTTGATATGTACTATGTACTACTTTGTACAAGCCATTCAGAGAGGCAAGTTACTTGACAATCGCTGCTTTGGATCCGAACATATTGTGTAGCAAGCGAAAATGCTGGCAAGCTGGATATGGCCGAATGTCCACGGCAGATGCCACTGTAATGACGATTTTCGATGACAGCGGTCGGTCATCTTCGTAGATGGATGAACGAAACTGAATCCGAGTCGATGCCAGTTTCTAAACGGCGTCGAAGCTGTTAATGGGACTCTTTGATAGCGAGCCGTAATTCACGAAGTGAAGCCGGAAAATGTACAAGCTACTCGCCTGCGCATCCAGAATGAGGCATGCACATATGTGCATGCCTACATGAAAGGACTGTAGTTCAAAATGCGACAACGATTTGCTCCAGAGTTACGTCAATGAAGGGATTGCATTGCATGTACACATGTCGTTGCCGAGTTCGAGAAAAGGATCGGTACCCTATCAAATGGACGAGGATATGAGTCAATAGAGTCCTTCCGGAATGGTCGACGATCTGGTGAGCCATCGACGACCAGGATTCATTTCTGCTACATATTCATCCAGTGTGTAGTATGTACACTTGTCACTGGATGCGTTGAAGGGGGTTGTTCAACACGCGTGATTTCCATATCTCGGCCGGATCTTTTCTGTGATCAGCATTCTCAGCCACTTTGACGTTGGACAGCCGCACCAGTTGTTGCGTTGCCAGAATAGACTCATGATGCTTCCAAATGTCTTGCTAGAAAGCATCTGGTGCAGCTACTTTACTATTAGGCTTAATTGATCATTGCGATATGGACAGGGTCGTTCGATCGAGCTGGAATTATTTGTCTAACGAGGAGACAGGCGGCGAAAGTTCAAAGAGGGCACTTCATACCCAGCCGCTCTCTGACAGAACTAGGACGTGTAGCCGCGGCGATTCGTGTCTGAATGTATAACGGTGTGTCCAGGGGTTGAATTCCGCACCGCCACGATACATTAGGTAGGTTACAGGTACCTATGTGCCTATGTACGGAGTACATAACCGATAGACGGACGTCGTGGTGCTTGACGAAAAAGGAATAGGCCACGGATGATAGGGGTTCATGAGCTTTGCATTTCGTCTCCAAGCTGGCTGTGTCGTGGTCCCTAGGCATGTAGGTCGGTAGTGGTGTTGGTGACGGGCGGTGTGCCACGCGGTTTATGAGAGCGGGTCGTGACTCGTGATCCTTGAGGGCAAACCCCGTGCCTGGCCGCCCGCCTACGTATAGCCACACACCCAACGTGTTCTGCACACCACGCCCCCACGCGTTGTCACCTTCCTTCCTCCAGGGCGGCCAGGCTCCGACCAACAGCTAAGTCTCAGTTGTTGTAGGTACCTTAGGTACCTAATGTACCCAATGGCGTTAAACGAAGCTGCCGCCGCAGGATTGCCGCTGCAGAACGGCTGACTCTTCTTTCTTCTTGGCTTCCTTTTTCTTCCTTCTTTTACGCCGGGTATTTTCTAATTTTACTTCGCAGACTTTGTCTACGGATACATACCTAGTTGACTCAGACTGTTGTCTAGTACATACATACCTAGGTACTCGGACGGCGTTCTGTGGAAGCAAAGCATGCCTTTTTCCACCCCGATGCTTCCATCTGGCCACTGACGAAAGACACATGGCCAAACAGCAATTTCCCTTCCTCTTTCGACTCCGGCAAGCTATTTCCTATGGTAGGGGCCGTAGGGCAGAGCATCTCTCTCTTCTCCTTCATTTCTACTCTTTACGTGCAAATGCAGTCATTTGTAAGCACTCGACGTCTGATCGTCACAGTCTATGTCAATCTCTGCGATGTACTCACTCCGTAGGCACTGCCTGCCACTCATCATGCGGGCCACATCAATGGGACGAAAACCAAGCAACAGCACAACCATGCTGTATCGATCTTTCTTCCTTCTCCGATGAATATAGGTACGTTATCCGGAATAAAACGACCCAAGGGCCAAAACACAATAAACCTTAGCAGCTCCACTTTCATCGCCGAACAAAGGCGGCCCGGATAAGCGCGACGACAGAGCACCTATGTACGCGATGTTCGTTACATACTCGTATTCTACTGACGGTTACATAGCCTCGTGAGTGAGGAAGCCCCTATCGAATTTCGGCTATTCGCCGTCAGCTTACAAGTCACTCCACGGCGATGCGATAGGCATGCACATATCTCGACAGTTCCGTTTCAGAACCTGCCGCGGATCCCCTGGTTATACCTGGCTACTGTGGTTACATGCCGGTTGGCGGCAGTCCAGGGGTTAGGCGCAAATTACTGACGGGTCCTTGACGGGTCCTTCGACTCCAGACCAGTCAGCGCCATTCGTCGCTCGTGCTTGAGGGAATAACCATGGTGTGATGAGTCCCGTCTTCCCGGCTGTTTCTAAACATGTTTCCCGCAAGCCGTGGCTTGTAGCCTGCAAAGCAGATTGAAAGCGGGCATATCAACCGCTACCATGGTCTCATAACGACTCGAGACCTGGCTGGCCCGCAAGTCGTCTCGAATTGAGTTTAGAATTGGCTGGGCTCGTTGGCTCGTATTTACTCTGGGCAATTACCGCGTCTTGCGACTCTTGAGTCTTGCCACATCAACCGTGCCCGACCTGGTGTTAGCATCGCATGCGTACGGAGTGCAATACCTACTCCGAATGTATGTACTATGTACAGAGTAGGTAGTAGGTACATACTCTTTGCATCACAGCTAATTGGGCCTTGTCAGACAATGTGCGCATTTGCTACCTATGTTGTAGGTACATAGCTCGCACCTGCGGAATCGATCAAGTTGGCTAAGAGGTATAGGTACCGTATGAGGGGTTCAGGTCGTGCCATATTCTCGTACTTTGATATGTATGTAGCATGCAATATTTCGCTAGAAGATGGCGTGTAGGTCCATCTCGGCCTTGGTTCCTGTACGAGAACTTCGCCAAATCTTGCGTGCACGAGGCGGGCTACTTATGTGCATTCTCCTTGTGGTCAGCCGTTTATTAAGCTCTACGTCTCGTCAACATCACGAACATGCACGTAGATAGGTACACCGTACTCCGTACCTCTTGCAACAAGACCCGTCGGACCAAACTCATAGCAAGACTGTGCACACTGCAGGCCATACACTCCCCCTGCGCAAAGCATGTCGCCCATAACTCGGGGGTGGATCGTTATGTACATGGGAATGCTTCGAAATCGCGAATTATATAGTCCGAGCGAAGGTTGAAGAAGAAAAAAATCACCATTGTACGTAATAGATACCTACCTAGGTATGTACTCCGTATGCGCTTGAGCCTTGGGCTCATTCTTCAACTGGCCCTCTATCACATAGCCACAGCGTACCTATTTCTGGCATTACAGCGCTAGCATTGCGGAAGCATTTAAGGTAGGTACGGTACTCAAATTTAGTGTGATCATCGTATGACCGAATGGGGCGGATTGTTAGAGGCTTAGAGCCGGTGTGCGAGAGATTAACTATGTCGATTACCTAGGTACATAGGTATGTATCTACAAAGCTCGTCGTGCAATTAAAGCACTCGGCTTTCCGCATAAAGGTTTCACATGGGTGAGTGACACGCCAATGACAGCCATTATTCACCGAAGTACTCTGTGAGTCTGTCCTACCTCGGTCGGCGGTCGCTGTTATCTTCAGTGTCTAGTATCTACGCCTTCAGTTAGGTACATATCTTATTGACTTCAGGCAGAATCGAGCCAAAGGTGCACGCCATCTTCCGTGTCGAGCCAATACGACGCCGAAGACTTGTCCTTGTGAGCTCTCTGTCGGCGCATCATCTATGTACGTATGTAGTCTGTAGGTGAACCTTCAGCAGAGCGGGCTTTGCAGCCACTTGCAGGCTGCATCGAGCACGGTGATTAGGTACATACGTACAGAAAATACATACATACAAATATATGTAGTATGCACGTTGCATGAGAAAGATGAAGGGCGAGCCAACGAGTGCTGCTCAGTGCTGTGACGTTTTCCTTCCTCTTTTCTTTTCGTCAGCGAAACGCTCTAGGGTACCTACTATGTACCAATAATGGAGATTTGCCCAGACAAGTCACTTGGATCGTTCTACTGTTTGAACTGTTAAAACGTCTGCACAAGGACTTGAGAATACACTCAAGTTGAGGGACTTTCACGAGAGGTACCAGAACAGATGCATACACTCCCTAGATGGACAACTTGCACTTTCATTTACTTGGTTCTCATAGCTAGAGCTGTGACGGCTCCGTTGGGAAGGCCCTCGAGGCTCGAAGACAAGACGGCTACGTTTAGCCGCTTGTTGTCGATGCATTACTGGTTAAGGTTATTCGCAAGCTCCGCGCAAGCTTATCTTCTCTTTACTCCTGAAAGTAGAAACATAATACGCATCCTCGCCTTTTGACTGGGTACCGTACGCCTGCATCCAATGGAGTTGAGATTTGAAGCAAAGCTGACGGTCACGACTCACGCCGCAAATCCGGTCAGCAACCTCCGAAGTTTAAATGGTGTTTGTGACGCGTCGTGATGCGCTAGCCAATGGGGGCTCTCCGCTGGACTACTCCACAACGACCCCACACGACGCGTCGCGGCGTTCAGGGCTGTCTTTTCACCCGCTGGTTATCGATATCGACAACGCCTCCGATTCATTCACGAACGGGCAACTCGCACACACGGCTGTCATCAATCGCTTTAAGAGAATCACGCAAGCTACCGGCTCGCCTAGTGCCCTCTCTTCTGTCTTGTGTCTTATGATCCACGAAGCACATATCTCGGACCACCCCCTTCGTTGCGTTCTGGCGCAGGCTGTCGCAGCAAACCGTCGATGCTGGCGTATCGACTGCGCGGCTACATACAAGACCCAGGATAAAAAATGGCAGGCTCACTCAGCGAAAGGGAAATCGAGGGTATCTTGGAGGAAGCTATAGAGGAGTTGACCATACAAAATGTGGTACTGGATTCTATGCGAACCGAGTCCTGGCCGGGTATCGAGCTTGAACGGCAGGAACTCACAGACAAGATCGAACGATTGAAAGACAAAATCAGGCGAATAAGACAAGGATCCTGGGGAAGAAGCGATGGTGTGTTCCCTTTGTGCCTCTTTTTTACTTCTTACCGAACTTATGGCAGTTTTTACTAACCGTCTGTATTCGTGCCAGATGCTGCGACCCTTCCTGGTACGTCAAGTAGTAAGTGTAACGCTTTACCTTTCCAAGACGATGCCGTGATCGCTTCCACCATCGCTCCTTCCTTCCCACCGAAATGTGCAGAGATTCATGATGTGTCATCTTGTGCTGCAAACCTTTTGTGCGCTGGCTGCACATAGATGGATGATACTGCATGATTCCCGAGTTGTCGATGCACTCTGAGATGCAAGATCAGTGACTGCGGCTCTGACGCTGGTCGGATTTCGTGCCACCTGCGAAAACTTCGACATTTTTCCACGCTCATTACATCCATCACTTTATTACCATCTCTGCCCCAGAACTTCCACGCTGACAAACTAGCAATAGACTCGAACTCCACGCCTAGACCTCCTGCCATTGCGGGTGGATCGTTGTCCAAGATGCCGACATCCCAAGGCGATGACCGTGGCCAGGGAAGTCCTCGAGCTGTGCGCAGTGGGAAACGGAATCTTCGCGAAGACGACTCGGACTCAGCAGATGGTCGGGTGAAGTCGAGACGTGCCACTCCTATCCGTCACGACGGGCCTGTCGCCAGGTCATCTGGGCTTAGCTACGGTACAAGATCATTCCTGAACGAACCTTCTGACATGATCGACCTTACTGGGTATGCTCTCCGAACTCCCTTCACAAATAAAACACATAGAAAACTCGTGAAGAAAATATTCTAAGAAACATAGGGACGATGTTGATTTAGATGCTTATTGTGTCTCACAACAGCTTGCTCGGGCCAAGCAGCGAGAACAGGAGAACGAAGATCGACGTCTGGCAATGCGACTCTCGAGCGATCAGTCACGAGAGAATTCCTCGATGACTACACCATCGTCGTCTAACCCCGAATCTTCTCAGCCATCCGCTCTTTCCAGGCTCATGGAGACGCAGCGCTTGAACGCAGGCCCGTCGACTGATGAACCTTGGTATCCATCCCAAGCCCCAACCGTCCTTGGCTCCGCAAGACGACATCTGACCACGCCATCAACTGGCCCACATGGGACTCAGGTGCCTGGAGCTGGAGCATACGGTCCGGGATGGGATGCAACACTCCGAACTTCACATGCTACATCTCCGCATCACGCACCCACTGTACAAAATCCAAGCTATTCCGGCAGATACTCATTCGGTTCACGAAGCTCGCAGACCTCCGGACCGGGGGTTCAGCCCCATCCCAGTCAACCTGCCTTGCCGCCAATTTCTCCAAGCTTCAGGCCATCGAGTGGTCATCATGGTGCAGTGGCTCCAGGATCATTGGCCGCTATGGCCGGGCCGAGCGGAGGCAGCATGTCGCGTATCATCAACAAGACCAGCACATTTGACTTTACGAGGGGCGTAGATGCCTATGGATACCCTCTGGACGATCGGCTTCATGATTTTCTTACGGCCGATGAGGACACATCGCCAGCGACAGGTCAAGAGATTGACGATTTGCTCAAGAACATTAGGCCAGATATTGACATTCCTGAGTACAATCGCGAGGTTGGCCCGGAAGGTCTCAGGTACCCTCTTTACCGACACCAAGGAGTTGCGCTTGCATGGATGAAGCAAATGGAAGAGGGCACCAACAAGGGCGGTATCTTAGCCGACGATATGGGTTTGGGGAAAACTATTTCTACGCTTTCCCTCATGCTATCAAATCGCGCCGAGTCGCGTCCAAAAGTAGGTCTTCGCCCAAAATACAGAGTATGCAGTGCGATCCCTTTGATGCATTTGCTAATTTGATTAGACGAACCTCATCATCGGACCGCTCTCACTTATTCGCCAATGGGAGGAAGAACTTATGAAGAAGACGAATCCGGGACACAGGCTGAGTGTCTTCGTGCATCATGGCAAAAAGTCCACAACGGAAGACCTGTTGAAATATGATGTGGTGCTCACCACCTATGGCACCATCGCATCAGAACTAAAAAGACTTGAGCAGTTCATGGAAGAAAACAAGGATCGAAATATTGACTTCAATGACAGAGCATGTAGTTTCAAATTTCCCCTCCTGAATCCAGGCAAGGCTTTCTTCCACCGAATCATTCTAGATGAGGCGCAGTGCATCAAAAATAGGAATACCAGGACAGCAAAAGCATGCCACCATCTGAAAGCGACTTATAGATGGTGTCTCACTGGCACGCCTATGATGAATGGGGTCTTGGAGCTTTTCTCGCTATTGAAGTTTCTTCAGATCAAACCGTACAATTCATGGGAGCGTTTCCGACAGGTATGAGCACATTCATTGTTATGCGGCCCACTCAAGATATTTGATTTTGTTCGATCAAAGTACTGACATTCAGTGTGCAAGGCGTTTGGGGCCTTGTTTGGCCAGAGAGGTGATCCAAAAAGCCAAGCTATGGACAGACTTCGAGCACTACTAAAAGCAGTCATGCTGCGCCGCAAGAAAGATTCCCTCCTCGACGGGAAGCCCATCTTGGTACTGCCGCGCAAGAAGGAGCAAGTCGTGTATGCCGAGCTGTCTACAGACGAGCGCGACTTCTACAAGCAGCTCGAGGAAAAGGCCCAGGTTTTATTCAGCAAGTATCTCCGAGAGGGTTCCGTCGGGAAGAACTACTCCAACATTCTCGTTCTGCTCCTTCGACTCCGTCAGGCATGTTGTCATCCGCATCTCAATCTGGATGTTGATGATGCGAGCGGCGCAGTAGTGGGGACCGATGAAGATGTGGAGCAGCCTGTCAGAGATTTGGACAAGGTAATTGTCGAGAGAATCAGGACACTCGACAATTTTGAGTGTCCAATTTGCTACGACGTGGTCCAGTCCCCCTTGTTTTTCATACCGTGCGGGCACGACAGCTGCAAGGACTGCCTAATTCGCATTTCGGACACTGCCATGTCGCAAAACATCCAAGAGGGCCACGAGAGTAACACGGCTAAGTGCCCTGTGTGCCGTGGAGCATTCAATCCACGGAAATGCTTCACGTTCGACTTGTTCAAAAAAATTCACATGCCCGAGAGTGTAGAGAAGCTGGAGGCCGTTGACTCAGATGCCAGCGATGCGGAAACCGAATCCGACTCGGACGAAGCTGACTCAGACGTAGACGATGAGATGGACGAAGTCGATGACAGGGGAAACCTGAAGGATTTTATCGTGGACGATGACGAGAGTGAGGGAAAGATGGAGGACAACGACGAAGACGGCCTTGACAGTCTCGAAGTTCTGAATATGAAAGCATCCTTACTAGAACGCAAAAAACAAAATCAGCTGCGGAGAAGCGAGATGGAGAAGAAGAAGAAAAAGAAGAAGGGAAAGGGAAAGGAGACCATGAGCAAGACCAAAGGCAAAGGTAAAGGTAAAGGAAAGAAGCGCGATGTAAAGCCCCACATGCTCAAGAGTCTCCGTCTCGAAGCGGCCAAAAACCTGGAAGCCTACAAGACGTACATGCAATATCTCCGCAAAACATGGATGCCGGCAGCCAAAGTGTCGGAATGCATGCGACTTCTCACGGAAATAGGCCGCACAGGCGACAAGACCATCATCTTCTCACAGTGGACTCTCCTGCTTGATCTGCTTGAGGTAGCAATGTGGCACGAAAAGTTCGAATCCAAGCCGCTCCGCTACGACGGCAGCATGTCGGGCGACCGACGGAGCGACGCAGCCAATACTTTCCGCGATGATCCCAAGGTCAAGGTCATGTTGGTGTCGCTGCGCGCCGGCAACGCAGGCCTCAACCTCACTGCGGCAAACCGTGTCATCATCATGGACCCGTTCTGGAACCCCTACATCGAGATGCAGGCTATTGACCGAACGTATCGAATCGGGCAGCAGCGCGAGGTGGATGTCTATCGAATCCTCACGAAGCAGACGGTGGAAGACCGAATCGTACAGTTGCAAGAGAAGAAGAAGGAGATTGTGGAGGCGGCGCTTGACGAAACGGAGAGCATGAAGATTGGACGGCTGAATGTGAGCGAATTGAAGTTTTTGTTCAATACGCGATGAGGAGTGGGACATTTAATCTGGCCAGCAATGTTGGGGCCTTTGTTTGCTTGCCAAATGAGAGTCCTATGCAGCCAACAGTTGGCAATTTGTCGTGATAGATTGGAGAAAACATGTGTGGATCCTGAAACGAATACAAGATGTTGTAGGTGGTAGGCATTGAGGGCCGAGGCAGTCTGCTCCCGGGCTCGGGATGGGTAGCCGGAACGAGGAAATTGTGTAGTGGGCAGATTGTACGAGCTCATATGCCCACGGGTTCTGAACTAGTGTGGGAGATAGTGTGTGAATACTGCGAAGGCGTGCAAATTTAGACGTGGCTGCTGCGTATGAAGGGAGTTTAGTGTCAATATAATTTAATGTACCCTTACGGAGTAGTAAGTACAGGTAACAAGTTACAAGGCGCGGAAAGTGACTACGAATACAGAGTATGTACTCCTTAAGAGAGATCTAGGTAGATAGTTGTCATGAGGGCAGATTACATGTCAATACTCCGTGGACGACAAAAAGTCCTAATATTAGTAAAAAGGGGACGGACGTCTTTCTTGCACGAGGAAATTTGAGTATGCAACTAGAGATGCTGTGGCAGGTAACAATAGGGATGTACCGTGTACGGAGTATGCACGAGAAATTGTGTATGGGATGGGCGTGCAGGAAGCCATGTTTGAATCCTGGCCATATGTACATACATACTACGGAGTACGGAGTACATAGATAGCCTTCATGCATGATGCGGCATGCCCGTGGGCGCGGCTGTATGTCTAACGGTGGGATGTAACCATAGACAGGGGTCAAGTGGAACGGTATGTACGGTACGGTCCACGGAGGAGGAGGAGGAGGAGGAGGAGGAGTGTGAAGGCGTCGTGTTACGTGTATGTACCTATAATTGTTAGGCCCGGCCGTTGTGCGTCTACGGAGTCCGTACTACCTCCTAGATTCTAGACTCTGCTGGAGTCTGACGGTGAGACTTGAGAAGAAGTTTGGGATGTAACCATGGGCAGGGATTGATGGAACGGTGAGAATTTGTTGCGGATACGGAGTACACGGAGTAGGTATGTACATATAACAGAAGTCAGAAGAGTACAGATGTAGGAGTACATTGTGCTGCGTTAGGTAGGTACATAGGTAGGTACTGCGTGCACAACTACGGAATCACGGACGGAGTACATATGGACATATCAAAACGTGAGAACGAGTCATGTATAAACGTGAAAAGATTTCGTCAACGAGTTAAAAGGCCGTTTCTACGGAGTAAGTTAAGGACGTTAGGTAGGTACCTATGCAGCAGCACTGCAGCAGGACCAACAGAGCAGGGTGCAACAGCAAAGCTGTGTCGGTCTGCAAGCAACTCACGTCATCTCGTTCGTGCGAGCGTGGGTATTGTCCGCGGCGATTTGCTAGTTGTGCTGAGCGTGCCGTGTAGAGCATAGCATATTTATTCTGTTGGCTTTACTCCAGACTGTCTGTGTGTTAGCCTTCTATTTAGACATAAGCCTCAAAATGTGTCGCTTACAGCTGTGTTCTAAAAGAAGTAAAGGACGGAAGGAAGGGTGTTCAGCTTACACAAACTTGTGTCTGTTCTGACGGCCGGATTATGACTCCAGAGATGTGTACTCTACCGCCATGATTGAGAGACTGTCGTGGTTTTTCATGTTCTTCTTGGTGAAACGGTACCCAATATCCTGATCCACTGGTAGTAAATCGCAATGGAAGACAGGCTGCATGGAAATCTGAGATTGGATCGAAGTGGGATTGCACACAAGAATGTGGAATAGAGAATGTGAGAAGAAGATGCAGCGATGTTGGGCATGAGGAGTCACCCGAGACCATCGGGGGTGCTGAAGCAGGCTGCAGCAGAGAGAGTCATTTTGAGACAGTAGCCTCGAGAAGACCAAGGGTTGTAGACTTGAGTGTGAAGAAGAAGAAGAGGATAGGACTGGACTGGAACTTGGACAGGCGAGGGCTCGGCTTATAAAAGTTGGTGAGTGGTAGTGATTTGTGCGTGATGCAGCAGAGTAACGCTCTGTCATGCTATCAACATTCCCGTGTGCGTGTACATATCATGATGTATCGGACAAACACACTGTACCAGAGACAGAACCACGCCCAATCGATTCATCTATTTTCACATCTGTCTCTGCATCCTGCTATCGCAGAGTAAGTTTCAGGTCTTCATAGGCCTATTCCACTACCCTTCGGCGACTCGTCCGGGGGAATGCCGCGCTCACGATACAGTACAAACGAAGAGAACCGCTGTAGCACCAATGACCAGTAAACTACGCCGTTCTTCCATGCGATCATAGTTCACGATACCTCCAGTCCTTCCATGGCCAATCCCCTCCCATAAACACCCCCTAGATCAAATAACCCCATTCACATCTGAACGCATAGTCCCCGCACAATGAGCAATAACATCCTCCATCGTTCGCGACTCACAACCTCCCTGGTCAGTAGTCCACGTCCACGTACACACCGCGTCATCCCCAGAAATCTTCTCGCCATCTCCAACACGCTCTCCCTCTTTGCCATTGCTGTCCCCGCCGCCGTCGCCGCTGCCATTCTTGTCATCTTTCACGGGCACCGTACCAGATACATACAGCGCAACCGGCGCATCCAGCACCGAAAAGTGCATCTCGCGTTTCTCATCCCCCGCGTGTCGCAGCGCGGAATTGTGCGGGATCTGCATCCAGTCTCCCGTGTGGTCACCGTCCAGCCCAGGACCAGAAATAGGGTGAGAGAGCTTGGATAGGAAGTGCAGAGCCAGGACACGTGCGGTTGTGGTGCAGATGTAATCAAATAGGCCCCCTATGTCGGTGTATCCGTCCGGGAAGGGGGCGCAATGCCGACGGAGGGGCTCTGCTGAAGCCGGGAGGACGACGTGGTAGAATGTGGTTGTGACGGGGAAGATGAATGTTCGGCAGCGGATGGTGAGGCTTGTGTCTGGCAGGATAGTCCAGATGATGTTGGCTTCGATGGGGAGGAGCATGTTGCGGATGAGGGACTGTGATCCGGCGGGCTGGTTGGGGCTATGGGTCGTGGCGTCGACGACGGAGTAGGGGGGTGTTTTGAGGATGAAGGACGAGGAGCGGAAGCCGGCGTTGTGGAGAGCCTTTGTCATGTTGCCGATGAATTCGGTGCAGTCTTGGATGCTGCGGATGGACATGATGCGGGCGATGACGGGTCGGAGAAGGGCGTAGGCTTGTTGGCCTCGGGTCCGGGAGATGTGTGGAGGGACGGGGCGTATCCTCATGAGCTCGTTGTAGCGGTGGGCGTAGCTGAGGAGAATGTGAAGGGAGAGGGATATTGTCTCTGCCATGGTGGTGTAGTTGGTGTCGCTAGTGTTGTTGCTGCTGTTGCTGCTGTTGTCATCGTCGTCGTGAAAATCGTCATCATTAGTGTCGTCGTTATTAATGTGTATATCGCTCTTGTCATAGTGGTTCTTGTTACTGGCGTTGTTGTCGCTGCCGCTGCCGCCGCCGTTGCCGGATGATGATTCGTCGTCCATGGTGGGATGCGATTCGAGCGCAACTAACTCGAGGATGATGCTGGATGAATCGTCGATCCGGAAGGTAATGGTTGATCCTTGCAGCTTGACATCGTACGCGGCCAGGGTGCGAGCTTCGCACACCAACTCATGCCAGAGCTCCTGCGAGAAGATGGTATTACGGGCTTCAAGCACACGGGACACGAGCGACGCGCCATCGTTGGGCGCTCTTCTTCGACGAGGAATCGATCGACCGACAATCTTGCCGTTCTTCTCGTAAGCGACTACGAGTCCTTCCGATACATCTCCTAGCCCCCCAAGATCCAGGTCGATGGATCCATCAGGGCCTCTATTCATCGGCGCTAAGCCGTTATTCTTGAACTCGGCGGCAGCTTGAGATGAGAGTTTGGGTTAGTCTGGATTTCGTACGGTTGTATGCCATCCCAGAGTGGTGGGAAAGCGTCTTGGTCTTGGTTCAAATGCCCGCCACACGTACCCTCCGAGAAGCCGAATTTGACGGCCAGCGTATGCCGCTCCTTGGGCATTCTGCAGATGGCCCATCCAGCTTCTTTCACTGCAACGATATCCCTCCAGTATCTACCTTCCGCCTCGACCTCTCGTTGCAAGAACTTGCCCGTCTCGTCGGCGGCATCTCTCGCTTGGTTGATCTGCATCAGGGTCAACCCCATGCCCACTTCTTCCTGTTCCGCAGGTTTTTGAGGGGGTTTCGCGGTCGGTTCGTCGAGCCGATCAGCACCCAGGGTGCCGATGCCGACCATATCTCGCAATTGCTGCGAGAGGGTCAAGCTGGCTTGCGTGGGACTCTGTTTCGACAGGAGCAGGGAGAGGGAATCGAGTGTCAACATGGCGGTGTTGCTCGCGATTCTGCCAGTAAGAAGCGCAAATCAGTAAGAGTGCCTCTAGATTTTCCAATTCTTGAGAGAAAAAGACAAGCTGAGCAAACAAGAAGAACTCTCATCACGCACTCGATATTTTTCAGGACCTCATTCCGCGCAAGGCTTGGGTCTTTGGCTTGATCCTCCTCGTTACCCGCATCCGACATGTCCACATCTTCGGGATCTGAGTCTGGCGCAAGCCCGAGGCCATCCCGCGATCTGATTTCGTCTCGGAGCTTCTCTTCGGTGAGGTCGCGGAAACCTCCCGGCTGGGCGTTGACGCGTGATATGAACTCGGCCAGGTTCTTGGGGGCGCGGTCGGCGACGGGGAAGGGTCGCAAGGACAATGGCGGGCTCTCGGCGGAATTCATGGCTGTTGACGGCCTCCACCGGGTCGATTGATGCGGCTGTCACATGTATAGAGGCCTCAGTAATAGGTATGTAGTGGTCTGCTGCGGTGTGATACGTTGTGTGTGTTGCGATGTATGGTGCTGTGATGCGGTGTAGTGGACATTCATGAATTCTACGGAGACAAAGTGCGACGCGCCACCAGTGAGAAGACGTGACGTGCAGACTGCAGTGCGGGATGAGCCGCGCCACATGAGGCTGCAGCTGTGGCTCAGCCACATCAGACAAGCACCACCCAACCCATGAACCTGGGTTCGTGGCAGTGGCACCACCCATAGTCGGAGAAAGCCCTCATCCAAGCATCCCAGATCCAGGCGACCAGCGAGATGCGCAACGTGGACTTTATCGCCCGTCTCAATATCTTCAGCGAATAGGCCTGCTTGTACTGCTTTTCTGCAGAGGCTGCATGTGTCAACGGGAAGTTGTATCAGGCACGGGAAGCCGCAGTGCTGCCGTGAGTCGTGGACTCGTGGCTCAAGAGTCAACACAAGCCAAGATTTGAAGATGGAGGGGCAAACCCCGTGTTTGCCCCGCATCACCAGGAAAATCATTGAAGACGCCACAGAGGGCCCCCAAAAAAAAAGAAAAAGAAAAAAAACGCTCCCAAAAGCTCGTCAAGCTGTGGAAGCTAAGCTACCTAATAATGTACGCTAAATAAAAGCTTGGAGTCGCCTCCAGCTCGACGCGCGTTACTGAAGCAATTGAAGCCCGAAATCTGCGTGCGAGTGATTGTCCCACGCATAAGCATTGATTCCTCTTCCTTGTGCCAAGTTCCGTGTTGCCAAATGTAATGTCTGCTGACTTCTCGTGGCCTGTTGAATGTTTTGATGGCCTGTTCGGATGGGCTGACGGATGCAGCCGACGTCACTCCGTCACTCCACGTTCCGTCGTCGTTTGCCGTCTCTGCCCCTCCATCCCGTTGAAACCGCTTTTGACTTGGCGTCTTTCCGCCGACCGCCCAACCTCTTCTCCTTGTCCTCCCCTACATTCCGTTCCGCGTCTTTATTTCTAACGCCTCAACCCATCTTTCTATTTACTGTGCGTCTACATCGCTCTTGAGGTCCCTGCTGGGTTAGTGGACGCCCTTGTCAATGCCTACGGCGCCCTTCCTCCGGCCCTTGTTCCGACCTCTCGATATCCTCTTCGCGCCGTTTCGAAATATCCTTACATCGCTCTGGCGGGCTCTGGTCGCAGGCCTGACATACTCTCCCGTGTGCTCGGCGTTTCCCTCACTACGAAGGGCTCCATCTCCAGCCATGGCGCCCAAAAAGAAGATTGCCGTCATGACCTCTGGGGGCGACTCCCCGGGCATGAACGCCGTGGTTCGCGCCGTTGTGCGTATGGCCATCCACCTGGGCTGTGACGCCTTTGCCGTCTACGAAGGCTACGAAGGCTTGGTCCGTGGAGGAGACTTCATCAAACAGATGGATTGGCACGATGTGCGAGGATGGCTGTCCGAAGGCGGTACCCTGATCGGCACGGCTCGGTGCATGGCTTTCTACGAACGACCTGGGCGACTCACGGCCGCAAAGAACATGGTGCTCAACGGCATCGACGCCCTGATTATCTGCGGAGGAGATGGCTCTCTTACTGGTGCTGACCGGTTTCGCAGCGAGTGGCCATCTTTGCTCCAGGAGCTGGTCGCCAACAAGGAGCTCACCAAGAGCCAAATCGCCCCGTACAAGCACCTCAACATTGTCGGTATTGTCGGCTCCATAGACAATGATCTTTCCGGCACCGATGCCACCATTGGCTGCTACTCTGCTCTATCTCGAATCTGTGAAATGGTTGATTACATCGAGGCCACTGCCTCGTCTCACTCGCGTGCCTTTGTCATTGAGGTCATGGGACGGCATTGCGGTTGGTTGGCGCTGCTCGCCGGTGTGGCCACGGGCGCGGACTTTGTCTTCATCCCCGAGCGTCCCCAGGAGCACGACTGGAGGGAAGACATGTCCCTCGTGGTGAACCGCCACCGCAAGATGGGCAAGCGCAAGACTATTGTCATCGTCGCCGAGGGTGCCCGTGACAAGGACGGTAACAAGATCAGCCCTGAAGAGATCAGGGATCTTCTCTCGGACAAGACGGAGGGCGGCCTCGGCTTGGACACACGCATCACTACTCTGGGCCACGTGCAGCGAGGTGGCACGGCTGTGGCTTACGACCGAATCATCTCCACGCTTCAAGGTGTCGAGGCTGTCAAGGCAGTCCTCGAGGCTACACCGGAAACCGAAACTTGCTTCATCGCCATGAACGAGAACAAGATTGTGCGCAAGCCGTTGATGAAGGCCGTGCAAGAGACGAAGAAGGTGTCCACATTGATTGACAACAAACAATTCGACCAGGCCATGGCACTCCGAGATACCGAATTTGCCGACCAGTACAAGTCGTATCTTACAACTACCAATGTGTTGATCGACGACCACAAGCTGCCAGAAAAGCACGTGAGTGACATCTGTCTATCCCTACCGTTATCCCGTTCTTTCTCTCCTCTTCTCGGTCATGTTGTTGAGCTGACCAACTGTACGATATGTAGCGCATGAAGATTGGCTTTATCAATGTCGGTGCTCCGGCTGGTGGTATGAACGCGGCTGTTCGAGGGGCCGTCGCCCATTGCCTCAGCAGAGGGCACGAGCCCATTGCCATTCATAACGGGTTTGCAGGCTTCGCCCGCCATCACGACGACAAGCCCCTCGGCTCCGTGCGACCCTTCAACTGGCTCGAAGTAGACGGCTGGGCCAGCAAGGGCGGCTCCGAGATTGGAACGAACCGCGAACTCCCCGAAGAATCCGGCATGGAGCTCATTGCCAACCTAATCGAGCAATACGAATTCGACGCCCTCTTCATCATTGGCGGCTTTGAAGCCTTCCACTCCGTCGCGCAGCTCCGCAAAGCCAGAGACAAGTACCCCTCGCTCTGCATCCCCGTCTGCCTCCTCCCCGCCACCATCTCCAACAACGTGCCCGGGACAGAATACTCCCTCGGCTCCGACACGTGCCTCAACGAACTAGTCAGCTACTGCGACAAAATCAAGCAATCCGCATCCGCCACCCGCCGCCGCGTCTTCGTCATTGAAACCCAAGGCGGCCGCTGCGGCTACGTCGCCACCCTCAGCGGCCTCAGCGTCGGCGCCTCAGCCGTCTACATCCCCGAAGAAGGCATCAGCCTCGACATGCTCCACGCCGACGTAAACCACCTAAAAGACGTGTTCAAAAAAGACCGCGGCCAATCCCGCGCAGGCCGCCTCATCCTCGTCAACGAAAAAGCCAGCAAAGTCTACGACGCCAAACTCATTGCTAGCATCATTCGCGAAGAAGCCCACGATCGGTTCGAAAGCCGCGAGAGTATCCCGGGCCATGTCCAACAAGGTGGGATTCCCTCCCCGATGGATCGGTGCCGCGCTGTGCGCCTCGCCATCAAGTGTATCCAGCACTTGGAAGAATATGGACGGAATGCGCATAACCGCGTCAAGAAGGACCCGAATAGCACGAGTGTGATTGGAATTCAGGGCTCAGAGGTTGTTTTTACGCCCATGGAGGTTTTGGAGGAGTCGGGTACGGATTGGCCGAATCGGAGGCCTAGAGTTGCGCATTGGCTTGGGTTGAGGGAGGTGGTGAATGTTTTGGAGGGGAGGCCGGATTATCCGCGGCCGCGGAAGAATACCTTGACGGGGCTGGATGCGAAGGATGTTAAGAGAGGGATTGATTGATTGATTGATTGGCTTAGGAGAGATGTTGATGATGCTGTGCTGTGCTGTGCTGGTGCTTGTTGAAAGGAGAGTGCGGGCCAGGGGGCTATGGTGGTATGAGAGAGGGGGGGATGATGACGAGATGATGCATGCTGAAAAGCCTTTTGTTCTGCTTTCTTTTCTGGAGCTTGAGATTGTTGCTTTCGCGATGTTGTTTTGCTACGGTGGGCATGAATTTTGTTTGGGAGGCTACTTCCTGTTTTTTGAAAGTCTTCCTCATTTGCCTCTCTGCCTACCTTCACTACCTGCTCAGATTCCTCGCGTTGGAGGCTGGACCTATGGAGTAGTGTAGGAGGAGGGTGTGAGTTTGGACTACAGATCACGAGATGGACCTTGTATGCTGTGCTAATGAGAGAACTTTGTGGACTTGATAGGGGGAGGTGGAAACCTAGATACTGTAGCTGGGAGGAGATAGATATTCTATGATGCGATGCCCTTTTTTATGTTCATGTTTGTCATGTGCAGTGAGTGAGTCAGTGACTGGCTACGTCAGATGGTCGGGACTTTTCTTTTCTCTGTGCGCTCAGCTTTCAGGGTGTCAAACGATGTTGCCTCGTTTCGTCTGTACAGGTAATCCTGCTGTACCTTTGTTATCTCTTGGACTTGGCTGCCAGTGCTCGGTGCAGGTATTATCGCACAAAAGAATGGGCGCAGCCGTCTGGCCACTCTTTTGTGCTTTGAGTACCCCTATATACCGTGCGACAGCATATTACGACATCTTGCGGCTTGCCACCATTTTTTATATAGCTCCCAGAGTAAACTTGCCGAAGTGAATACAGTAATGTTTGCGATAGCATCATGTATCTCGCCTCCTCACATCTGGTTCGCTTACTATGTCCCAATTTACGAACAGTCCGAATCAGCGAAGACACTGGTGAAGTTGAGGTTATGACAGCTGGAAAGTATGGAAGATGCTTGAAGAAGAAAAAGCCTGTTCATCCACGGCGCTTGAGTCCCTATCGCGAGGCGATGGGGTCGATACTTGATGAACGTTGTATGCCAACTGGAGCTGAATCTTTTTACTTGGGAGAAACCCAACTACGCCAGTACCGCCCTCAGCTCGTACTTTATCAAGTCACAAGTCTCAGTATCATGCTTTATAGGGGCAGGTGAAGATGCGAAATTTGGGGTTATCGCCAAGATTAGGATGGCTTGTATCCCGAGTCATCGCGGTGTCAGATGGGCGGAAGGGGTGAAAGGGAAAGAAAATGGGACGCTTGGAAGGGATGAGTTTTCATAGCGTTTTCTGAGGTCTTATCGTCGTTGTCGATGATGTCGGGACTCGATGCTATCTACATTGGTGATGGTGATGATGTTGCCCGAGTTGCTGTGTCGTTCTTCGTGGGTGTATACGTGGCGATGCTTGCGGCGTACCTAATCACATAGTACTTCGTATGTACGGAGTAGTCGTTCCTGTTCGTCTTTGTCATTTTCGCTCCATTCATTGACGTTATTTTTATACATTCGATAACCTCGTTTCATCGCCTCGAACGCGCGTCTAATTCGGGATATATGGAGTACGTAGGTACATTAGGTAGTCTGCATCAGCCTCGCGATGCAGCATGCTCGAGCCTGATGCTCCAAGTAAGACATGATGCATGTCGTCTGACTTGACTGGACGCCGCGCAAGTCACGACTCACACATATGCTGTCGTCCTCGGCTGTCGTCATTCATCACGTACGAATACGTCGTTCTCATACTGTATACATACTCCGAAGTCTGAATGGATGTCGAGCTGCGTCCCTTCCGCGTCGCATGCTCACTGCTGACGCACTGCACCATCTGCACCGACAGCTTCAACTGTTTCGTACCCGCCGTCGCCATCCCCGTGCTTGAGAACCTAGAGAACCTAGATAACCTAGGTAGCCTCTAGGCCGTCTTTTGGGCTCGCGGCGTTGGGCCGTCCCGATCCGCTTCGCAACCCGTTCTGCTTTGTTCTTCATCCGCTGCCCCGCTCATAATAAAAGGAGCGAACTCGCCGTCGCCAGCCACCTGCTTTTCAAGCAAGGCATTCATTCACGGCGTGTAGGAGCGCCCTGTGACGTCGTTGGGCGTGATGTTGGGCGTCCTGACTCCTGACTCCTGACTCCTGTGACGGGGCCACTTAGAAGTCAGAAGTTAACTTGTAATAACTCGTCTGGACCAATACCAGAGTACCAGAGTCCCTCACATAGTCACGCTGCTCTGCCACATCATAACTTAGCTGGTCTGATTTTAAACTGCCATAACTGTAAGCTAGACGCTTTGCGGCTTTCAGCTTATGTGTCGGCCTTTTGCAAATTGCCCCTCCTCCAAGTTGCCGTCTCCGAGATAAGCGAACCAGCGTACCCCACGATCACATCTTGAAGCAGCCGCGGAAGCTTCTGTTTCCCCATTTACATTTTCTCATTTTGATATCTCCCTCTTTCCACGGCGTTTTATCCCCCCAAACGCCATGTCTCAACGCGGCGCGCGGATGACTGAGTTCGAAGAGCGGGATTACTACGCCGCTCCTCGACGTTCCGAACCCCGCTTCGAGAATGCCGAATACCGCACTCGCAGAGTCACAACAAGGAGTCCGCCTCCGCCCGTTCGCGAAAGGGACTCGGCGCCCTCGTTCCTGCGCGAAGATGCTCGTCGCACCGATGCTGGGCCCATGGTATTGCGAAAACGCGACATAGAAACGTGGGATCGACGCCCGAGAAGCCCCAGCCCCGTGCGCGTGCGCGAGGAGCGTCTAGTCCACAGACCAAGAAGCGAGTCCCCTCACTTCCATGACCACAGCCATGAACACTCGCGTACGAGAATCGTCGAGAGAGAAACGGAGAGAGAACGAGAGAGGGCGAGAAGTCCTTCCGTCGTGAGGAGGAGGTCTCCGTCTGCGCACTCGGTCCGCTTCGTTGAGAGGAGGAGAAGAAGCCCGTCCCCGATCAAGGAGCACATTCACACGAGAATCATCGAGAGACAAAAGGCCAGGGAGCCGAGTCCTTCGCCGTCGCCGCCGCCTCTTCCGCCGGTCATGCGGGGGCCGATTCTCGAGCGCGAGGTCATAACACACTATACAGATATTGATCATGGTGAGTTTGTTCCAAGAATAAAAACAACCCAAGTACATGTTTCATCGCTAACGGCGGTTTCGTCTTGCCACGACCAGGCGTCATCCGAGCAAAAGTGCCCTCTCCTCCGCCACCACCTCGTCCCCGCGCCCATACCCATACCCGCGAGCGCGAAACCGACATCGACATCTCGCTATCGAAAAACCGCACAGAGGTAGACGTCGACATTCACCGCTCAACATCCCGCCACCGCTCTCCTTCGCGAGAGCGCCGCTCCCACTACCACGACGACGATGAAATCGTTCTTCGTAGAGACCTGGAACGCATACACATAGACGACCGCCGGTCTCATCGACGATCCCACTCCGCCGTGCCTACCAGGGCCCCCCTTCAAGACGAAGAAGCAGACTACATTTCTGGCAGAATCGACTCCCGC
Organism: Claviceps arundinis; assembly: GCA_018360175.1. Taxonomy (NCBI): domain Eukaryota; kingdom Fungi; phylum Ascomycota; class Sordariomycetes; order Hypocreales; family Clavicipitaceae; genus Claviceps; species Claviceps arundinis. Next base: position 47,104 of record SRPS01000065.1, on the reverse strand, counting down.
GGCCGCATGGGCGAAGCATACCACGGCGCCACCAAGGACTGGGCCATCGTCGATGTACCGCCCGGCACAGAAAAAGTGCGCATGGACGGCGTGGGCGGCGCGAGTACCGAAACCGAATGGTCCAAGTACAGCGGCGTGCGAAGAACAAAATTCATTCCAGAAAGAGAAGCGGCTCTCGTGCCGGCCAGGCAGCCCTCGCCTGCGTTTGGGCGAGACCATCACTCCTCTGTGACGGTGTATGATCGTGAACGAGAGATTGATGTAGATGTGGATATCGAGCGTAGAATCTCCACGCGTACGCCCGCTCCGCTGCCTCCCCCGCCACCGCTGCCGCCGACGAGGGATATGTGGACGGAGATGACCAAGGATTTGGTGTGTCGGGAAGCTATCGAGGAGATGGGCTACCGATACGAGGAGACGACGTGGTTTTTCTACGTCATGGACTACTTAACATATGTACGTTGCATCCACGAGGTCCTGCTGGCCTGTTTTCTGTCCAGGTACACACACGAACAAGAAAGCGGAGCAGTTGCAGCTAATTTGATGTTTTTTTTGGGTTGGCGAAATAGGATCAGGTTCTTCAGCTCACCGAGTTGAGCTCTCGTATACGTCGACGGCGTCGCCGGTACGTGGAGGTGGATCGGGAACGAGAGTACATGGAGGACTGGTATAGACGGCATCCGCGGGACCATTACGAGCAGCGGCCGCGGCGGTATGACTATGAGTGGGATGATGAGAGGGTGCGGGAGAGGGAGGTTATCTATGATAGTCGGGCGCCGGGGAGGGGGTATATGCGGTAACTGCGCGGGCTGTCTTTCTGGACACTGCGTTGGACATGGCATGCCTTGTAATTGGTGGTGGGGGGGAGATGGTGATGGTCGGTCTGGGAGGCTGGATTCAACGCGGATAGGCATTGGGGTTGATGCATCTGATACATGAAGAGCAGGAATCGAGGCAACTGTAGAGGCCGTCCTGCTGGCACCGGGATGGGTTTCTGATGATGACATTTACGATAATGATGTATGAAGGACAGATTTAAGGGTTGGATGAAACGAGAAGTTCTTTTCTCATCTTTCTATCATTCGTTGAATGTATATAATGTTAATCTGTGTCGTTGTTTGTTTTCCTAACACTGTTTTTCCACCTTTGTCGATGATTTCAATGTCTTGCTCGTTTTTTCACCGCGTGCCCATAGATCAACTTCGGCGAGTGAATCAACTTGATATAGAGATAAGAAAGCACAGGGAAAGGGAGAAAAGGATCCAAAAACTGGTTGCAATATCAAACGATCAATTCGGATTCTTTCTGTAGGTTAGGTGGTAGCTGCGAGCGAAGTCGTAAACTGTGACGCCCCACTTCAGATCATCGACAGGGGTTGCAGCCAATTGCGTTGCAGCTTGGTGAGCCTTCGATCGGACCACGTCGAAAAGTACATAACCTTCCTGTCATCAATGATCACAGCGCCTTCTGTACCTTATTACTCCGTGTGTTGTTGTCCCCCTCCCCCCAAAATGACTGCCTTCACATGCGTGAATTTGGCTCTTTCTTCCTGCCCCTCAGTCGTGGGGCCATCTAATCTTGTCCTTCCTGGCTAGCAGTTAATCCCCGCCTGAGCCCCGGCTACAGTGGTGCGTTGCCGGGGAAGCAGCGGGGCGACGGAACGAGTTTTTTTGTTTGTTTGTTGTTTACGGATGAGAAGGAACTCCTTCTGGGGGGATATTGTTGAATGATACAGAGTACAGAGTAGTCTGTCGGATACAGTCAGTTTGATACTATCAAGTCCGTGGCATGGTATTCCGTGACAGATAGAAGGAGGTAGTCAAGAGGGGAGGTACCTAGGTACTGTCGGCATTTTTATCGCGAATCACGGCACAAGGGCTGAGCTGAGCCGACAAGACTGGACATGACGCATGCGGCATGTGAACATATCCCAGGACACAGTGCCTGTATTGATGGTAGAACACAGGGCATCCCGCCCTCTGAAGCGCCCAAACACCCACTGTAGTCTCCATGGTCCATAGTCGGATCTGCTCAGCGATTGGCTGTCTGCAGCTATCTGCGGGGATGGCTCGGACAACGCACAGTGCCACTTGATGTCGCCTCGCACGGGGAAGCCTTTCTTGGAGGCAGGCAGCACGATTGTAGGTAGAAAGAAAGAGGATATTCGTACTCCATAGAGCAGTCCGCAGAGGACAATCAGATCGTTGCATTGCAGCAGATTCATCGCAGGGCCGCGAACAAACGTCCAATCGTCGGCATTCAGTCTGGTTTCGCTACCCCGCCTTTGGGGGCGCCTTCATCCGACCATGGGGACGCGGATTCGCAACAACAACAACAATGCCGCGTTCACGGTCCAGTAATGGGCAACGGGACGCGCGTTGCCTTGACTTGCATGCTCGTAAGCTGTAACACAATTACTCCGTGGATAGGGGTGCTCTGCGTCCTACGCTGCACCGTGGAAGCGCCAGTGCTTGCCGCCGTCCCAGCGCCTCGATATAGCGGCCAATACCCCCCGAGAGTGCTGCAACAGCGCTGCAACAGTGCTGTGCGGCGCCGCGTGTCAGGGGTTCTCTCCACTCATTCCATAGACATGTCACATCGGGACTCATGTAATAACTGCCTTCCATCTTCCATCTTCCGTCGCCTTCCTCAACCTTGAACCTCTCATCATCTCGTCTGTCTCCCATTCGATGCCGTTTGTCCTCCGACCTTGACATTCGAAATCGCGTACCAGAGACTGCTTGACGAGCGTTCTACAGCTCCAAAACCTTCGTTTAATCTCTTCCGCCCTCGCTATTCCTGACCCCTTTGGCCCTTCTCTCGCACCAGCAACGCTTTTTCATCAAGTCGCGACAGGACAACCGTTTTCTCGCCCCGTTACAATCATAAGCTTCGTCGTCCCCGCTGTCTTCGTTCGATCGTCGACTAGAAAAAAGTAAAAAAGCAGACCAGACCCGTCGTTACCTGCTTGTCCACGACGACGCACCAACTACAAGTCCACCACAAGAAAATAAAAAAAAACACCCCCACCCGCTGCGTTGGGTCTCCGCCTTTTAGCTCTCACACGTGCGCTCCATCTCCCAGCGCCCGGCTTTCTCGCGAAACCTTCTCTCTCTCTCTCTCCTACCTAACATCAACGGGAGCCGCATGACGAAACGCTCTACAATCCATCATCATGTCGAGCTCAGAAATTAATCAGGTGCTCACCAACTCGCTGTCGCCAGGTAAGCAAGCAGCGCGAGACTCTGTCTGTTTCTTCGATTTTGTTGTTGTTATTGTTATTGGGCTGGCCCTTGGTGTCCTCACGAGTCAAGTCTGTCGTTTGCCACCTGCCAGTTTGGCGGGATGCGTCGTCTACACTGTGTTGTTGGGCACTCATGGACTACCGCTTCTCAGAGATGCCATTCTGAAGCGCAGAGAGGCGAGGATTTGCCACTTTGGGCCCTCGACAAAATCTTGCTAACAGATGCTTTCCTTAATCAGACGCGAACTTGCGAAATGCCGCCGAGCAGCAACTGAACCAGGCCGCGGAGAACAATTTCGTAAGTTGATTCTTTGTGCCCGTTTCTCTCGACAGCCTCAAATCAATTTTTGTTTCTTGTTCAAAGAGCGAACAACCCCGCCATCTGCTCTCTCGTTCTCCTTCCTCAGATCCCCCTTTTCTCTCATTTCGCGCCCCCCTCTCATCTTTCTCTCCTGCTGCCTTTTCGTTATTGTGCTCATGAGCTGACCGCCCAATCCTACGAACAGCCGCTGTACCTCGCGACTCTGGTGCAAGAGCTTGCCAACGACCAAGCAGATGCTTCCATCCGAATGGCGGCCGGTTTGGCCCTGAAAAACGCCTTCACAGCCCGCGACTTTATGCGGCGGCAAGAACTTCAGACCAAATGGCTTCAGCAAATAGACGATGATACCAAGGCGCGCATCAGGCAGCTTACCTTGCAAACATTGTCCTCCAGCAACCCACAAGCTGGCAACGCTGCAGCCCAGGTTGTCTCATCCATTGCGGCCATTGAGTTGCCCCGCAATCTCTGGACCGACCTTATGCCCTACTTGGTCAAGAACGTTACGGACGGCGCCGATAATCAGAAACAGGCTTCCTTGACCACCATTGGCTACATTTGCGAAAGTCCCGACTCGGAACTCCGCCTCGCCCTCATTTCTTACTCCAACGCTATCCTGACGGCTGTTGTTCAAGGCGCCAGAAAAGAAGAGACGAGCAATGAAGTTCGACTGTCCGCCATCACTGCACTAGGCGATTCACTCGAGTTTGTCAGCAGTAACTTCAAGCATGAGGGAGAGCGTAATTACATCATGCAAGTCGTTTGCGAGGCCACTCAGGCCGAAGACTCGCGCATTCAACAGGGTGCCTTTGGCTGCCTGAACAGGATCATGGCTCTGTACTATGAAAACATGCGCTTCTACATGGAGAAGGCTCTCTTCGGCCTCACTATCCTCGGCATGAAGTCCGACGATGAGGATGTCGCCAAGTTGGCTGTCGAATTCTGGAGCACTGTCTGCGAGGAGGAATATTCCATTGAAGATGATAACTCCATGGTGGAGAGCAACGATCAGATGCGCCCGTTTTACAACTTTGCCCGCGTTGCCGCCAGTGAGGTTGTCCCCGTTCTATTGGTGCTTCTCACCAAGCAGGACGAGGATGCCGCCGACGATGAGTACAACATTTCTCGCGCCGCCTACCAGTGCTTGCAGCTCTATTCACAGGCTGTAGGTGCTAGCATCATCACTCCTGTTCTGCAGTTTGTTGAAGCCAACCTTCGCTCTGAGAATTGGCACTTCCGTGACGCCGCCGTCTCAGCCTTTGGTGCCATCATGGAGGGCCCTGACGAAAAGGTCTTGGATCCTATTGTGAAGCAGGCTCTCCCCGTCCTCATTAACATGATGGATGATCCGGATCTTCAGGTCAGGGATTCCACCGCCTTTACTCTTGGTCGTCTGACGTACTCATGCGCCGAGTCCATCGATCCAGCTCAGCATCTTCCCGCCCTGATTGAGTCATTGTTCAAGGGTCTCTTGAGCAACGTCAAGATGGCGCCCTCGTGCTGCTGGGCTCTCATGAACCTCGCTGAGCGATTCGCCGGGGAATATGGTGCCCCGTCAAACCCGCTCACTGTCCACTTCACCCAGGCCGTCAGCACTCTGCTCAATGTTACTTCTAGAACGGATGCCGATACCTCGGTGCGTACTGCTGCCTACGAGGTGCTCAATGTCTTTGTTCAGAACGCAGCCACAGACAGCTTGCAGACCATTGCGTCCCTGTCCGATGTCATCCTCAAGCGCCTCGAAGAGACCATTGGTCTCCAAAGTCAGGTTGTCAGCGTCGAAGACAAGATCACCCTCGAAGAGATGCAAAACAGCTTGTGCACTGTGCTGCAGGCCATCATCACCAGACTAGACAAGGAGGTGGCACCCGAGGGAGACCGTATCATGCACACTTTGCTGCGCATTCTGAACACCGTTGGCGGCAAGTCTAGCGTTCCCGAAGCTGTTTTTGCCTCCATTTCTGCCTTGTCTGCTGCCATGGAGCAGGACTTTGGCAAGTACATGGATGCCTTTTCTCCCTTCCTGTACAACGCACTCGGAAATCAGGAAGAGCCCAGTCTCTGCTCAATGGCCATTGGCCTTGTGAGCGACATCACTCGCTCCATGGGTGAGCGTAGCCAGCCGTTCTGTGACAACTTCATGAACTACCTACTCAACAACCTGAGAGTAAGTCAACCTGTCCATAACGTGTGACGTCCTTGTCGTTTCGTTGCTATCAAGATGATGCTTGACCCGGTCAACCCACACCTATTCCCACTTCTGCAAAAACTAACTCATCAACAGAGCCCCACCTTGTCGAACCAGTTCAAGCCGGCTATTCTGCAGTGTTTTGGTGACGTTGCTGGTGCCATCGGTGGACATTTCGAAACGTATCTGTCGGTTGTAGCAACAGTCTTGGAGCAGGCCGCGACTGTGACTGCATCGGCTGATGGACCCACAGAGATGGTTGACTACGTCGTGTCTCTTCGTGAGGGCATCATGGATGCTTGGGGTGGTATAATTGGAGCTATGAAGATCAGCAACAAAAGTAAGTCGCCCTTCTCCTAGGCCAGTCAGATCAGCCAGAACAATTATATTGACCCTTGTGCAGCACACATACTTCAGCAATACATCTCGACCATTTTCAACCTCCTCGGGGTCATCGCCAGCGATACCCTTCGCAGCGAGTCCCTCATGCGCGCCAGCATGGGTGTCATCGGGTGCGTAGATTTCTTTCAGACAACTGAATCACTTTGTCTCGTTTCCTCTTTAACCGCTTGACTGTGACTTGACTGACATGTAGGATTCAGTGACCTTGCCGATGCTTTCCCTAATGGCGAACTGGTCGATGCTTTCCGACAGGATTGGTTAAAGACCATGATCAAACAGACGAAGACTAATCGTGATTACGGGGCGCGAACCCTCGAGACTGCTCGTTGGGCACGAGAGCAGGTGAAGCGTCAGATTGGCAACGCCAGTACCGCCATGTCGACGTAAGGCAGTTTCCAAGCTGACGTGAGCTTGACGAAGAAACAAACGACGATTGCATGACGAACCAACCATGCAATTTGCGTCACCATACTGCGTCCCTGTCCCATCGCCGCCATCACCACAACCCCATAATCTCGAAGGATTCTGAACCGAACTTCAGCTTCGCGATGCCAGCAAAGTAGCAAAACACTCATGTTATTTCACCCCAAAAGTCACAACACATGATTACCCAAATGAATTCCCACGACTCTTTGTTTTTCTCATTTTCACGCGCGCATAGATTTCGTCCCCTCTTCCCCTACACCATTCCAGACTCTCAAATACCCCCTTGTATTTCACGCGCTCGATCAACGATAGTTAGTCGACGCCAACTTGTTCATTCCCCTTCCTCGTCATGTCATACACTACACCAGCGGTTTTTATTTTGATTTCAGTTGTCCCCTTCCCGACACTTTGTATTGCACATTACACACATCCCTTGTTTAATCATCTCAAGTTACAATGAAGGAATAGAGAGGCCATGTAACGCCCCGCAAAAGAAGAACGCGGCGGCACGTCAAAAATCATGTAAAGCGGACAGGGAGTATAGGCGGTAGCGTTTCTACTCTTTGGTCATTGGTATTTGTTATTACCCCCCCTTTTTATTTATTCATTTCTTTGTAGCTCAGCCTATTTGGCATATTGTATTTTTTTACTAGCCCCTTTTCTACAATTAGACTCCATTCAAGTGAATGGGTACTTCTCAGTAGCGTCATATCGCTCGGCGGGCGGGCACGCAGGCAGGCAGGCAGGCAGGAACTCATGGCCCTTCTTTGCAGCATGGTTGGGTGGTGCGGTAGCGGGACATTTGCCCAGACGGCAGGGCACGGTAGGGGCAGGACAGGAAAACCGGGGAAGGGGCGTTGGCTTTGAGTCGTGAGATGAGGTGATTCGGGAACACGTTCGTGGCATCATCGGAGAATGGGGGCTGTGTTCCTGTGTGGACGAGAAGCGCAAGCGGATTCGCAGCCAAGTCTAGATAGTGCATCAAGTGGTGCCGCTGCTTGGGTGAGACCGCGTGATGGATCATGGGAGGAGACATGTACAGACGCGTCTATACGCATGTATTACGTACAACGTACAACGTACACAGAAAGACACATACTAAATGAAATTCCCATTAAAAAAGAAAAGAACTGGCCGACCATAGTGGGAAAAGTACATACAGTACGCTGCATGCCAATTCCATGAATGATCCGTGATCTATGTATGATATATGCTCTTTCAACCTCTCTTTTTATTCTTTCGCCTTACATCATCAGTGCTTATCACGGTCATGGAAATTTCTGATGAATCATGTGGTTGGTTCGTTCTTCAAAATTCTCCTCATCTCACTCAATCTTGACCCTTCTTGACTAATCGCCCCATGTACTTACTGACTTTGCAGAGCTTCATAATTCAATTTCCTTGCATCTTTCTGGATATGCCTTTCGCCAGCACTGAATTCCAGGCCGCACGTGGACCGGTGATAGCTATCATGATTTACCGCGGAGAGAAGAGGTCTGAGGTGTCTTGTTCGAGTTTTATAAGGCGTTATGTACACAGTACATATGCCTTGCCTTGGCTAGGATAGATAGATAGATAGCTACATTAGACAGCTAGGTAGCTAGGTAGCTAGGTAGCTAGGTAGGTGGCAAAGAAAATCTGCCCTTCATGGCTGTTTCAGCCGTCTCCCACATCGTCATAAAAGCAGGTAGTCACTGCACCGGCAACCCACTTTCCCTCTTCCAAAACATAGCTCATACACTGGACGGACTACAGAATCAAAGAAAGAATAAATCAACGCGTACATGCAAATAAAGGGGTATATCACGCTTCACAGTCTGCCATTTCAAAAAGAATCTCGTCATCGTCATGATGTTTCTCCCCTACATGGCGTTGTATTCAGCCACGTTGCTGGCGGCCCATCAATGTAATACTGTAATTCACCCTCGAAGCCGTCTGTGCCAGGCCCAAGTTGAAGATGAAACGGGCGCCCAGCATGTCGTGGAGATGGCGGTTGAGAAGAGTCAAAGGCATCGATAAGCATGCCCAGACCGTCGGCGCTCCGACGACCTGTTTGAAGTGGAGGGGGTGTATGTTGCGATGGAGCATACCCGATACGAGTTGGCTGCATCATGTGTGATTGAGACTGCGCAAAAGAAACCGAAAAAGGCGCCGAAGAAGCCGGAATAGCGGGGGGTAAGGATGCGTGATGTTTTGAGTACTGAGAGAACGATTGGGAGTGCGGATGCTGCGGAGGGGGTGATGGAAGATATTGCATTTGTTTCATGGCTGCGCCCGAGATGGAATTGGCAGTTTGGTGAGGAGGCGATTCGATGGACGAGGCCGGCGGAAGCTCGGGCTGTGTGCCGAGTGGTCGAGGTAGTATGTTTGGTTCAGGAAAGCTCAAAGGAGGATGCTTTGGGCCTGGTTGTCGACACGATAATTTGTTGGGGAATAAAGGAGGTAGTTGGCGGGCCGTAAGGGATATGGAAGTTTTGCCGTCATTCATGCTGCCTTCGTGGCTGCTGAAAATCGTACATTGTGTATCCAGAGGAAATTTCTCGAGGGCGTCGACCCAACGTCCGGCGAAGGGCCAGACCTGACGGCACTCTTTGAGAATTCCAATGGTTCTTTGCAGCATCTTCGGGCCGTCGCGAACGAGAGCCTTGTCATGACAGACTGATCCAACAACAAAAATGCGCAGGTCAGCAGATAATCGAGCCATCATCTGTATGTGCGGGCCAGATCAGGAAGGTAAGTGAAAGCAGCGTACTGTGTGGATACTTGCAAAGATAGGTCGAGAATAACCCGCAGCTATAGACGCAAAAGGCGGAAATCTGGGCACCGACAACTTCATCTGGTGATCGGTTGGTGAACTGGGCATCGATTTGCTCGTATAAGTAGCGTACGTTGGCAAATATTTCGTCAGACATTGACTGGAAAAAGGCTTGTTTTGTGACGTCCCCTTTATCCGGCTTTATGATACTGAAAAATACAAAGTTTAGTGACGGAATCGAGTAAGAATGAGACTCAAGAGAGAGGTAGAGAAGAGAAGGGCGAGAAGAGACTAAACAAGAGAATGAAGAAGACCACTCACTCAATTAGATACGGTCTCCGAAGCACGATATTAGACAATCGCGTCATCATAGTCACACAGAGATATGCCAACTCTTGCCTTTCAGCCTTGTATCCTTTCAGGAGAAAAGTGCTCCAGACGTGTTCATGAGGTAGATCTTGCTCCCACTCCCGCAGCTTCCTGGCCGTCTGAGCAAACTCGCTGGCCGGATCCCAAGGATGCAAACTCTTGCCGTATCGAACAGCGCGTCGTCCAACCAAGCCCCACCAGCCGTGGACTTGCATTAGTGTTGCGAAGAGTGATCGGCCAGGATCTCGAATCAATTTGGGATGTTCAATGGCCGGTGGCGTACCGTCCATTGCAGCCCGTGACCGTGGCTCTCGACCATTGACAAAGTCCTCCTCGTCACTAGGTAGAAGAGTGGTAATGTCGCTCGCTGCCAGGGAGACTGGTGACAAGGGGCCAGAATGCAGATTATCTTGACTGTGAAGCATCCACTAGTGCAAGGCGTATTCATTAGTCAAATGAGGCACGGCGAGGCATAAGACAGAGTAAAGCGCTGTTGCTTTTTCCCCTTTTCTCCCCCCATCATCTACATTACAGACAAAAGGATGCCATGGAACGTCTTACCATTGTCCGACGAGCCGATTCTGCACGCATGATAAGTTCGGGAGTCGGGTTAGAGATGCGATACGTCTCCTCACAGTGGAGTTGCATGAGGATCGCCATGCGCATGGCAATGCCCATGTTGATCTTTGCAGAGAAGTATGTTAGAGACTTGCTGCTTTTGACTTCCGTGTCAACAATAGTATGTTACTCACATAGCTCTTGTGGCGCTCTCCACCATTTTGCTGAGCGATGCTTAGCAAAAAGAAGGCTTGACAACGCTCCAGCGTGGGCTCCTGATATACTTCCTCGTTCGCAATATGTGAGGCTCTGTCAATGAAAAACTCAGTTGCTTTGACGCCACTGCCGTATCGAAGCTTCAGAGCGGGACTCAGTCGTGCCGAAACACTGAGGATGCTCATCAACAAGAAGAGACTTGTGGAACGCATGTCCTTCCGCAAACGCTCGGTATATTGTTCTTTAGGAATGAAGCCAAGTTGGAAATACTGCTGAGTGAGGAGTCTCACCCCATCGATGAGATCTGCCGTTGGGGGCAGCGAGTCCCAGTCATCGGTTGACCGTCGAGGGGATGTTGACAAGCTTCCAGTGATCGATCGGCGTGACTTGGCCGCGGCTCCAGTCACACCTTTGTTGGATTTGTCCGATCTTGTGCGAGGGTGCCTATACTCTCGGTCCAAATCAGGTTGTCCTCTGGTGGGAAAGACGCTGTACACGAACATGAGCATGCCGAGGTTAGACAAATGACAGTCAGAGGGAGATTTGTTTCGATGAAGTGGGAGTCATGACTGTTGCGACTTACCATTCTTCGGCGGGTATACCAGCTTCAAAACATGACTTGCACGGTGATTTCCCTTTCTCGTGAATACATTTACTTCTCATTCGGCGGCATCTGAGCAAAGTCAAGGTCAACGGCCAATCCATGTACATGGAGAGCAGCGAGAAGGCTTGTTGAAAAAAGACTGACGAACTGACCTTCGACACGCAATGGGGGAGCGGCGCTTGATAGCAGGGGCATGCGGCGCACGACTAGCATTACAGGCGGCGTCGATGCTCATGGGACTGATGACAGAGACAGACTCCCGGGGGCTTGTCGAGGCAAGAGATGACGCTGCAGTCGCAGGTGCAGAAGTAGATACAGACGCATTCTTGGATGCAGCGGTCATATCGAAATTGTGGTTCATAGTCGCGAGATCCATAGTATTTGTCGGAGAGCGGCGTAAAAGCTCAACAGGCGATGAAGTAAGTAAGTGGCCTGGCCTGGAAGTCCAAAATGACTGCACGTCTACTCCTTCACCTACCCGATCCCGTTTGGCCTGTCTGTGCGCTTTACTTTGGTGTTGATGTGCCTGCCGGAGCCACGCTTGCGAGTGATTGTGAATACGCCAGTCAGTGGTAAGGACGGGAATGGCGTCGTCGAGATGGCGCACGAAGTTGACTAATTTGACTTGACCAATTTCTTAATAATTGATCAACTGACAACTGACAGGCAATATCGAACAAGGACAGATTTGAATGGGACCACATGGACCAGAGACAACAAACGCAATCGTCAGTGTGTGCAACGCAATGGAACTGGAAATCTCAGGTTCGTCAAAGCCGGGACCGTCGATGATTATTATGTGCATCATCGCATGGACCGGCAGACAAACACACACTGGATTCAGGTAGGTCTGGGGTGTACCTTCCGCAATAAGCGGGCTACTAGGTGCATTCGTAGGTAAACTTCCCTGCCAAGGGTCTCGCCTGCCTATTAAGTACATGTACATCCCTAGGCAGGCAGGTGGTATGCATGGAGGAAGGTGAAGCAGGCAAGTAATTCCGAATTGTCACGGCAAGCAGGTCGCCAGAAGTAGGCAGGGGATCGGGGCCAGTCTCGATGGGTACTTAATAAAAGCCGTTATAGTGCACGCATGGAGTTGTGGAGGGCGAGTTGGGGGCATTTGGGTTGAAGCAGTCCCGAGGATCAGATGCGTGATGTGCATTGCATTGATGCGCGGAGAAGTCGTTGACTTGGCCTGGACACTTTATCCAGATCTAATAAGGTATGCGTCTGATCCGGAGGTTACAGTGGGATACAGGGGGGTGGCAGGCTGCAGCTGGCAGACACTGGCAAACTCTGGCATTGGGCAGTCATCAAGTGTTTGACGATAGCCGTTCTCCACTAAGGCCCGGCTTTCCGTGCACACAGTAGCGCTTGCCTTGCTGCTGTTTAGCCGACTTCGAACAAGTTGCCCTGATACGTACTAGCGTGGCATGTGCTCAAGGCCGATTCGGGCGCGTCCGAAGAAGGCGTTGCTCCTTCCTCCAGCGCTTCTTTCCCACCCATTCACTCACTTCATATGTACATACCTACCTATGTACCACATAGAAATAAGAATATACGGACCTTAGGTACTTAGTTAAGGGACAAGAAGCAATCGCTTCTATTATTTTCACAGCGAAAACGTATATGATGTACGGGGGCAGTTCCCGCGACAATTCTCATACGCAGCCAAAGTACATACATAGCTGATTGGACTTTTCTGCCCCTGTGGGTGGCGCCTTTCTTTGGGGGAACAGGCACTCGGCAAGTACATACATTACGGAGTAAACCACGCGCAATGTTCGTGCCTGCGGCCTGCCTGCCTGCTTCTCTGTTTGCCTGCCCGTCTGCCTGTGCCTGTCTTGCCTTGCCTTGCCTTGCCTGCCTGCCTGTCTGTCTGTCCGTCTACTCCGTTAGGTAGTCTGTGGAACCCGAGCCCGCCTTGTCGGCTCGGGAGCCACGGCCATCAAGGCCCCCTTGCGTGATTCCTTCTTTTGACACCTCTTCGACAAGGCATCTCTATAAAAGCCCCGGCGATCAAGGTGATCTTATTTTGCCGACTTTCATGTACTCCGTACCTACTCCGTAGGAGGTAGGTAGGCATCTGCCTCGATTGGACCCTCTTCGAGCACCACTGTTCGAGTCGCCTTCTGAATGCTAAACTTCGACACTTACATCATCCTTGCCATCCGCCGCTCGCCGTCCTCGCCGCCTTCGTCATCCTTACTATTCTTGCTCTCCATGAAAGTTTGGGGGGAAGGACCCGCGTTGCAGTCGAAACACATACTACGGTAAGAAACAGATGCAACATAGCTGCGACGACCTGAGTCCCTGATTCCAATGACCGCCCTAGATCGTCCATCACGACACTGACACACCCTGGCATTTTTCTGGCGCAAGCAAGAACCTTGCTGTGTGGTGACGGGGCCTTTGTCCGTCCGTATTCAGCGTCAACCTCATTTGGTCCTGCACGTGAGGAGACGTGAGTTAAAATGCCTCATCGAGCAACATGACAGTAGCAAGCCATTCTTACTCCGTATCAAGAAGTCGACAGATGGATAGTCTGAGGAGTCAGGACTGGTAGACCCAGCACTATGTACTCCGTGCTGGCTAACCAGTCTAGGATTCCCACGGTCGCAATATCCGTTGGAACCGAGATAGTCAACGAAGCCATCCCCTTTCTGGATCTTACCCCGTTCTGCACACGCGTTGCCTCGTCCAATCCACCCCGGCCAATTCTATACACAGCAGGGGGTGATGCCCTACCTAATTATATCATTCTAGTCGTTCGGAGCTTCCTACTCTGTCCAATATAAGTGAACGAGACTGACATACTAAGTAGTACATAATACATTCTTCATTTGTGCCGGCACAGACGCTTTGCCGGTGGCCCTGCAACTCGGCACTTTGGGGTCGAAGACGGAAGCCGGGATGAAGAACCCTGAATTCTCGTTCCCTGGTATCGCGCGCTTGGTTGGATGTGACAGATATATGTACGTGGGTATGAACGGAGTATGATTCGTAGATGTGAAGAAGTGTCTTGGTTCCTTTGCATGAGGTGGCCACTGCAAGAAACGAAGGCCGTTCTTCAGTCGCGAGACTTTCGTCACAGCTACTTGTTCTGTCGCCGAGCGTCCCTAATACTTGGCGGTAATAGGGAGTACACGGGCAAAGTTTTGCGGAATTATGATGTTCGATCAGTAGATGACCGGGCAGATTCCTGCTGCTTCAAGGATCTCTCTACATATCAGAAAGGACAAAAAGCTAGTAAAAAAATTCTATAGATTGAGTGAACAATCGCCGTGGCACTTGACTGGGGTAATGACACGCACACGTGAATACCTACGTGACTCGCGAGGGCAGCCATGTGAGGCCCAACTAGTCGGCCAATCTCATCGGCCCAGCCAGGGCCCGATTCGTGTCTATTGGCGCCACAGACGAGCACCCGGCCGGCCGGCACTGTCACCTTGCATGCTCCGTCGCGTTGATGTTACATTTTAGCGCATCTGATCTGGTTGGTGCATCTGATGTTGACTGGACGCAGTTCCAAGCCAGCTTGACGAAGGCGGGCTCTCTCCGCAACTTGCAAGTCTGAAGTCCCCGGAATTCAAAGTCCCCACGTGCAAGTGACTTGGCTGGTGGAGACCCCGGCCCGGCTCAACAAATGGCGCCGCAGCGAGCAATGGCTGCAAATTTCGCGCAAATGAACCTCGCAGCCCACAACGACACCAGTGACTCATCAAGCAGAGGGTCTCACGCGTCCGGTATTGCGCATCTCTGAACATCCAAATCTCCCTTTACATTACCTAGAGTCTCTCAGTGTCTTCCTTTTCGGCCCAGTGAAACCCTACCAAGGTCTTCTCTCACGAAAAGGCTTGCTTCGTCTGTCCTTACTCGATTGAAATTTTTCAACCTGATAGATCACCCCCCCTCACAATGGCAGCTCTCACGACCATAGACCTGCCCTCGCTGCAGAAGATCTCATCGGGCAAAGTTCGTGATTTGTTCAGTCTTCCCGACCCCGGTTCCCTTCTGTTCGTCGCTTCGGACCGTCTCTCGGCGTTTGACGTGGTCATGACGAATGGAATCCCCAACAAGGGCGCCATTCTGACTCTCATGTCGGCATATTGGTTTCGCCTTCTCTCCGAGCGCATCCCTGACCTGAGAAGTCACTTCTTGAGTTTGGAGATTCCTGCCGGCGTCTTGACTGCATCGGAAGCCAGCCTCATCAAGAATCGCAGCATGCAAGTCCGCAAGCTCGAGGTTGTCAAGATCGAGGCCATTGTGCGTGGTTACCTCACAGGCAGTGCGTGGAAGGAGTATCAAGCCAAAGGAACGGTTCACGGGCTCGCCATGCCCGCAGGCATGCAGTTGAGTCAAAAGTTTCCCCAGGCCATCTACACGCCCAGCACAAAGGCCGACGCCGGCGAGCACGACCAAAACATCCACCCTGACGATGCATGGAAGGAGATTGGCGACAAGGACACGGCCAAAAAAGTGGAGGAGTTGTCGTTGATGATTTACGAAACGGCGGCGGCATATGCAGAAGAACGTGGCATAATCATTGCCGATACCAAATTCGAGTTCGCCAGGGACCAGGACGGCAACGTATACCTGGTCGACGAGGTCTTGACTCCCGATTCTTCACGCTTCTGGCCCAAGGACGGATATGAGCTGGGCAAGGAGCAGGACAGCTTTGACAAGCAGTACATTCGGAATTGGCTCATCAAGGAAGGTTTGAAAGCGCAGGAGGGTGTCACTATTCCCGAGGACATCGTGGAAGCGACGTCAGCCAAGTACAAGGATGCGTTTTACAAGTTGACAGGCGAAACATTTGATACGGCCGCTGCCAGAAGCTAGGGAAGGGGACTCAGGGGAATAAAGGAGATACAGGGCCGGAGTCGACAGGATCAAAGCATAAGGGAATAAAACTACACAAGAAACACAAATTAAGGAAGCAATTGCCAAAAAGAGATGGACGATAAACCCCCCCCCTCTCCTCAAGGAATTCGCGTATAATAATGCACATTCTCTGTCTATATCAATGTCAATGTCATCGGAGTTGTTCCAGATCCCGATTCCTCGTTGCCCTCGTCAAGCCTGGTCCCCCCAGGGCCCGAAGTCTATTTTCCCTCAATATGCATCCCATCTACCCCATAAAAAAAGAAGAATGGAACGAAATGAAAGGGGGGAAATGGAAAAATGGAAACCAAAAAGAAGCTAAAAAAGAAACGCGATTTCTTGGGTTTCTTGACCAGCGCAGCTTAAAGATTGCTCCATGGACCATGGTATCGATTTGTCACGACTCGAAAATAGCCGCCCTTAATCCTGGCATGGGAAACGCCATGCTCCACCACATCGCGTTTCATAAACGCGCAATCAAACTCAAAAAACTGCACGTCTCTGTTTTGAACGAGGCAAAGGAAGGGAATAAAGAACGAAGAGGAAAAAAAAAGACCCGGGCCCGTCGACTAATCTCCGCGGCTGGGGAGGCAGACTCGGCACTTGGGTTTGCCTGCAAGCTTGGTCGGCAAATCGCAAAATGCGGTTAGTTGTACCTACTCCGTACTCGATTTGTGTTGACGAGTCACGAAGCTGATTGTGCCTATCTACCTCTCTACAGAATTGGGAGCAGCCGTCGAGAACGGGAGGGATGGCATGACCCAGGGAATAGGATACCGATAACTGCTCAGGCTCTTGACTCTTGGGCAAGTCTGTCTATGTACCTACGGACCACGATCGTGTACGGTGTATGCAGTCCACAGCTCTGCGGTCCCAAATTAGCAAGAGGCATTCATTGACACTTGGTTATTGACTCTGTATCCTTATATTTCGAGGCGTCGGCCTGTACCTCCGCCGGCGACTACTGTCTAAGCCTGCCGTT
Organism: Claviceps arundinis; assembly: GCA_018360175.1. Lineage (NCBI taxonomy): Eukaryota > Fungi > Ascomycota > Sordariomycetes > Hypocreales > Clavicipitaceae > Claviceps > Claviceps arundinis. The sequence goes on along the minus strand of SRPS01000065.1, from coordinate 30,157 downwards.
CGCTCGCTCGCGAACATATCGACGTTGTTCAGGATTGGGCCGCATCATCCCCGCGCTCACTTTTCTCTCCAGCAAACACCGACTGGGGAAGTGCCCCGGGTATTGGGCAACAACAACAACCAATAATAACCTCTCGGCATCATCCGCTGCACGCCATCGACGCTAACATCACGGCTGGGTAGGTAGGTTACAGGTACCTATGTAGTTCGTTGATACAGCACTCGGGAGCTCGGCTGGACCGGCATCTATTGCTGGAAAGAGCGTTGAGTCTTGACATCATCCGCTGGGCGTAGGTACATATTATAGATATGCCATCCATAGCGACATAAGGTACCCGGGGACCATGTGTGCCATTTGTGGGGGCTTCTTGCAAAGCCTGGGATGTACGGAGTAGGAATTGAAGCATTCAAAGTAGGTACTGGATTGCCTATTAGGCTACTATGAGGGGTTTTATTTGTAAATTGTACATGCTGCGTAGATTACTAGATTGTTGACACAATGTATTTCTCTCTTACGTATCAACATATAAGATAATAAGCGTTCGAGCTGTATATTTGGATGGTGAAAGGCTATTAATAAACTTATACCTACTGCTTTCATTCTCACACACAAGCAGACTTACACACGCGCGCACGCGTCTCAGAGGGAGAAAACAGACTCAGAACGAACAAAGTTCTACGTATTAGACACGTGGGGTCGGGAGTCAGAGGTCCTCCGTAGCATTCCAGAACTCACCAAGAGGGTTTGCACTTGGCTACGAACATACTCTACAGACTACAGTTACATATGATGATATCCAAAGACGTTTCTGATAATTCTGCCACGCCCACTTCTTTAATGTAATGACCCCCCTCCCTTCCTCTCTCCCCGGCCGCCCAGCGGCTCCTCGGATCTATATATGTCAAATTCCATTTTAGGCAACTCTCCTTCTCTAAAAGCAATTGAAAACCGAGTCTCGTCTTCACAAATCTGTAACCCGCTTCGGCTCGGCTTGTTGTGTAGCCAACGAGCGTGGCCGGTTTAAACCAACCCATACACCGGGACGACATGGTCCCGGAACACCAAAGATGTCATTGCCAAGGGTCGGCCAGTTTCCCAGCCGAGCATCTCATGCATCGGGCATCCCGGATCCCCCCCCCCCTCCCTTCTCCTCGGACCTCCCCCAGGCTATCCGCTCGTTCGGTGGTTGCCTTCTCGGCTGTAATGGGTGACCCGATGGAGCCTTTCAGGAATAAAGTCGTTCAGATGAACCGGCCAACTCTCTCCGCAGACAATCGAAGCTACCCCGGCAACCCACCTCAGGCTGCTAGCAGGCTCCGGAACCATACGTGTGTGAAAGGCGTTCCAAGTCGGAATATTGGCCTATTAGACACTGGAAATTTGAGCATGTTGCCCCCTTTTGAGGTTATAGACCTCACCCTCCCTTCCCCTCCTTGCTATTTTAATTCTTAAAGCGACGGTACATTGATGCGGCATTGCGGATGCGACGGGGATAGTGCCATAGTGGTACGTACGTGACACGTCGTATGTATAACACGGGGTTGCAGCCGTATAGTCGTATTGGTTGACAATACGGTGATTTATTCTTATGCATATCTTCAAACTCTAGTCTGGCATCTGGCCGTTTGACCTTCCGGACGTGTGGGGGGATGACACACTTTTGCCGACAATTCCTGCCATATGGAGTGCTAGGTATGGCATTACCACGGGGAGTCTGGAGCCGGCCGGCCACCGAAGCAGGGCAACAGCCATTTTGGTGCGTATAGTCGACCTAGGTCATATGTATGCAGGGTCCAGGGCTGTAACAAAGCAATTGTGTCTGGGACTCTGGGTTGGAAAGTGTAGGTAGTCATGGGTACACCGTTACCGTACCTCACAGGCTCACTACCTTGTCTATGGACACCGAAATACATATTGGTTCAGATTGTGCGTTTCATACGGAGTACATGGACGAAACAGGGCAGTTCAAACTTCAGGGAGAGAGTGGCTAATAATGCGATCTGAAGAGGAGGAGAAGACAAGGATGATTGGCGTTGGAAATGCTCACCCACTCTCAAAGAGAGAGGCCGCTCACAAGATTCGTGACATCGTCCACACCAATGCAGGTACCTACTACTCTGTAATAGTACAGTCACAGAGTGTCTAGTCTGGATCCAAGTATCCGTCCACCGCTGGTTCAAGGCAAGACTCGGAGAACGAGATGCCGCGCCTCTTTGTGCCGCATTGTTCTCGGCTCCCCGATTTCTGGGGTACCTTTTCCATGGGTCAACTTGCTCAGAAAGGTCCGGGGTGCAGGTCTCAGGATCCTACAATAGCGCGCATGGCACTGATGGCAGGTTAACATCTCCAAATATAGAGTACAGAGTACATCCAGGAAGATCTTACAGAATGGGGATGCGGGCATCGCGGCCTGTCACAGCACCGGCTTTCGCTGGCTGCATTATTTCCTTGTTGAACCGGACTCGTCGGGCACTGACTGGGCTCTTTCACCGCAACAAACACGGTATGGGCTGCTCAGATGGATGGCTGCCGGCTCCTGAGTCGTGACTTGCATCAGTTGTTTTGTCCATACCCTTGCCGGCGGCGGGCATGACCATTTTCTGACATTCTGTAATGAGCATCTGACGCTGCGATTCGAATCCTCGATTTCGCGACTGATAAGTAATCGACATGTCCCGAAACTTGTTGCGTGGCCCCTGGCTGTGATTTTGTACTATGTAGCAATCAAGGCTTCACATCCTGTATGGGGTGTTCACGGCTCGGTCGGCATCCTGAGCCCGGGACAAGGACTGCACAGAAGAGAGACACAATCTTTCGGGACTTTCATGAGTTCCGCAATGTCAACCGATCAATGCCGAACCGACGATTGCACCATCTTCATTGCTAATTTGCTACGGTCTAGACTCTAGACATGCAGCTAGTAGCTACCGCACAGTATCGGTGGTCAGCCGACGGCGAGTATAAGGTAGAGATGATGCAATCATGCAATGCAATGCAATGCAACGAGATAAATTTGGGGGTTTATAGGCCCTTTCAGGAAAAGGGAGAACGACTCACGAGAGAATTAGCTCATGCTTGTCTTGTGCTGGCCATTGTTCTTGCAGATCATGATAGTCAAGCCCAATACTCTTGCGGAGGTCTCTTGGTTGTACTTTTCTTGATGTTGCGGCTTGCCTGACTGTAGACAGTGATTTGTGCTAGAAAGCCCTAAAAGATGCTGAGCTATGACCTCCAGACACCGGAAAGGAGACGTCATGGTTTGACGACTAATACTCCTCATTGAGGGCTGACAGCTGCCCGTCAGTCAACAGGTGTCGAGCATCGCTCAACACCTGTGACCTGGCTCCAAGCACTTCTCACTTTGCTTAATCTACGTCTCGTCTCTTCACTTTTTGTTCTCAATTCATGAATCATTAGAACTCCAATATTCTTAGTTCCGGCCTTTGACAGAGATGATACCACTCACTTTGTTTGGTCCCTTGTGAACTCAATCCTCACTTAAATGACACTTTTAAATCGGTTTCTCGTTTGATAGCCGGATCGAGATCGACATAGCCTTACAATGTTCTACAGTCACGAAGGTAGCTATAGAATAGGGCATCGTACGTCCCCAGACCGCTAACCAGCTTCAAGTTCTAAGCAACAGCCAGTATGGCGTTTCTACAATATGGTATATCGTTCCACAACTTACAAGTCTTGTACAGCTTCAGACCCCAAGGGCTAACCCAATACAGGCTTATAGCGACTGTTGGCAAAAACAACCAGCCGAAACTGAATAGGAAGGCCATTCAGGGGGTCAATGTTCCCAAAGCTTGTCAAAAGATCATCGATCCGGGAGCTCCTCTCGCTCTGCGACTTCAGGGGAACTTACTCTACGGAGTCTCTCGAGTCTTTTCGCACCAGTGCAATTATGTGCTTTCCGATGCCGAGAAGACACAGTCAGATATGATGACCTTTTTCCGGTCTATGAACACGAGTGAGATTGACCCAAAAGCCGGAAAGGCCAAGTACGTGTCGCCCATTGGTTCCCCCATGATGCCATCAACCCCTATCCAACCCGAAACCAAAATCGGGATTTCAGAAAAGACAAAATGTCTGCTCCGGTAACATCATACACGGGACAAAACGTTGACCGGTTTCAATCTAGGCGGCAGCAGATAATGCTTCAGGACGATCCTCAGTTCGATCCGCTGGCTATGATCCCCCGCTTGGATGCAATGTTGGCGCATGAGGCTAGATTACACTTGATGCCAACGCAGGAACCAGGTCCAAACTTCTCGCAATTATCGCCCCTCAATCTATCTGCCGTCTCAAGTATGTGCACAAGCCGGCGATCAAGCATGGTGGGCCTCGATCTGCCACCGTCATCGCATTCTGTCGGAAGTTACCAACTGCCTGGTAATCTATGCCACAGCTCTCCGTTCAACAAAGCATTCCATGAAGCCGGGACCATGCAGGATAGCAGGCCCTTTGACGACCATGACACGGATCTAGATCCCATTCACGGAATGGGTCTTGAGTTCGATGCCAACGGCAACTTGGTCAGCATCATGGATGCGGAGCCCGAACTTCCACCCCTGCGTGCAACAAGCTCAGATCCGCTTCATGCTGCAGGCCCAACGCTCCCACAAGCGGGGAGACGACTTCATCAGCAGCTAGGGGCAGGTCTGAACGAAGACAACTTTTTCGACTTTGGCGAAGATGCGCTTCCGGATGCAGAGCCATTTGCCGCGGCAGCCGCGCAGCCATCTGCCGGGCAAGCTGTCACTGATGACGTCCTCACTCTCACGACTGAAACCCTGGAGAGTGACCAAATCTCGGCCACGGCACATCTCTCTCATGGCCGCAGGTTCAAAACCATGGTTGATCAAGAAGTCCGCGTGTCACGCGATGAGTTCCGTACCTGGTCTGACAACTACGCCGCCAACATGTACTCGGCCCGGAAACGAGTCAAGGGCACGACTCTCGCCAAAGCCAAGGCCAACGCTCTTCAGTTTTTGTATGGCAACGGGATATCCAGCATCGGCGCCCTGCAGCAAGACTTTGGTGTCCAGCATCCCCTAGCGGCTGAGTTTGCCGGCACGATCTTGCAAGCTCGCCTACTAGGGCTTTCGATTGATGCAACAGAAGTTACAGAACAGTCCCACGAAACGAGAGGAAGGCGACGTAAATCCTCCGAAGCATTTGGCCAAGAAGAAGAAGAGGAAGATGGGCAAGGGGACGGGAAAGACACCCGAAACGTAAAGCAGCGTCGTCTAGAAACCCCTGCCGATGAGCTCGGCCGACGCGGAGAAGAGAACGTCGATTTCGGAGACGAGCTCACACACTTTGCTGACGACTCAGCTCCAGAAATCGGCATGCGAGCAGCCCCCGCAATGGACGACAAGAACTCCTCTATGCTTGCCATGCCATGGAGCCGGCAAGGCTCAGCTGTGCCTGGGTCAGCCACCCGCGCTGCTCCTGGGAGTGCTCAGAAGTCACTACACGCGCCTAGTCCTCTACACGGCCGTGGCAGTGTCATCGGTTCGGTAGAACGACACAGCGACCCCATCGAGGACCCCTTTTATGATATGGGCCTTGGATCTCAGCACTCCTCTATGCTGCTTAGCTCGCATGGCCTGGAGAATACCAACCATGACACGCAGGCTTCCGTGGCTGGGCTGGATATCTCTAGCCATGACTTCCTGGACTATGTCACAGCGCAGGTGCATCATCATGGAGCTCCAGGCCCAGATACGCGGGATAGTAAACGCTGGATTCAGTTCGAACAGCTCGCCAGTCCGGAAGTCCACAGTAAGATGGTCGCCGCACAGGCTTTCATGCATATTCTTTCTCTGGCGACCAAGAATGTTGTTTCTGTTCGACAGGAGGGCGTGCTGGACAAGAATCCGTTTGGTGTGCTTCATATTGGGTTTGCAGCTGAGGTTGGTCGCAACTGACGAAAAGATACATATTGTAATGATGCGAGGTAGAAAACGGGGAAGGGAATTCGAGGCCCCGTCTCCGGTCTGGTTTCCCCCGCGCTAACCTTTGTCGTCAATTATCCTGGGGGCTGCTGGCTCTGCAGGCTACCCTGTTCAGGTCTGATTTGGCTGGCGTTGTGGTGCATTTTGTCTTTTCTTGTTGTCCCTTCGTCTGTCTCTCTTTTACAACTTGCTTGATTTTTTTTCCATTTCTGACGCATGTTCTTTAGCTGGCCCAGGAGTTCAGATGGGCACAAAATGGAAGGCCGTCTTGGTGAGTCTTAACTCATCACCTATTTTTATGCATCGAAATTGGTGGGCCAAGCTTCATGGTTACAGAGACTAGAGTCGGCACATGCACAAGTAGGTACGTCAGATTTATCGGCCTGGGATCAGACGGCAAATTGGGGAACGTATGATACGAGTCACGACTGTGATCTGCCAAAATTTATATGCGTCTTTAGGCACGGGATCCTGGTTTTCATATTTTGTTGAAAGGAATGTTCAGGTCATGTACTCTGTACCTCGATAAGATGGTGAGATAGTCCAACCTACACCGAAAGGTTGCAGATATTTAGTCAAACTCTTCCTAGGAGCCCTGTTGACTATGGGAACCTGGTAATAGGGCGCTTAGGAGAACAGGAGCGGTGTACCGTGTACGACTCCGGCGGAGACGGGTGATATTGACAGACAGATATTGTTCACTTCACATTAAGTAGCTACATATTATGGGATCTAAAAAAAAACCAGGGCTTAGCACATGGTGGCTTAGATACATAGTCAATTTACGGAGATAGTCAATTTTCAGATCAATCATTGACAAAGACTTCATAAAAATTGTTTATTCATCAAATACGTCCTCATCGTCCTGAACGCCTTCCCTGTCTTCAAACCTCATGTAGCTAGTCGTGTCCGCGTCTGGACCAGCGACTATCTGCCATGCCTCCTGTACTGGGACGAGAACGGAGTCATTAAAGGCCACGTCAGGGACGAACCTGCCAAACGTTCCAATATTGTCTTTCACGCTAAAGGAGCCGGAGCCACATGTCTGTTCGTAGCGCAGTCGCCACAAGCACTTGGCCGACGGTGAGCTTGGCGCTGCAGTAATGAGCTTAGAGAGAGCTGTGTCTAACAGGGCCTGGGAGTTGAGGCGGGATGGCGTGCTCAAGTATATGACACCTGTTGATTCAGAAGCTTCGTTAGCGAGACAATTCTTCTGATGCATGGGAACAAAAATAATGTTGCGTTGAGTTGGTGTATCAGCTTGTCAGAGATAAAAATCGTCATTGTAATTCAGACAATGTAGATAAGTATTCATATGTCTAATTCATCAGAACACGTGGGGTTGAAGCGAAGGCCAAAGAAAGAAAACATGTAGTACTCACATTGTCCAATGGGGCACTCTCCGGTATCGCTTGAGTGAACCAAAGCGTAAATGGGGTATTGTGAGGGAGTGCCATCCTCATCCAGGACAGATCCAGCTGGAAAAGCTACCACAGCAGCACAGGGTGTAGGTGATCCTGGGACGACAGCCTCAAACATTGCTGAGAGAGGAGCATCGATAATGGCGCTTAGCCGGCTGACGCAAACACCTTCTTTTGACGTCTCGACAGCGTCGCCGATGAAGGTTTTGGTCTCGACCGTCACGTCGTTTGTGAGTGAAATGGCGACCAGATCTTGACCATCTTTGGAGACATGCTTCGTGTCTGACACACCGACGCCCAGCATGTAAATGGTGCCGCCCACGGCGCCAGCGCGGCAACCTACCTGAGCCACCTCTGATAGACCACCCCACTTGGGATAGACAGCGGCAAAGCCAGTGCCAAATACCCCCATGGACTTGAGATGGCGGTGGATGGAAGCCAGTCCGTCGCCAACAGGAGTTTCTTTTTGAAGAGAAAGGGTCAGAGTCGCAACAAACGACTGCGTTTGTGAATCGAGCTTGAACTCTCTTTCGAGGAATTCCGCCAGCGGCTCTGATTCTCGCGACTTCCACAGCTCGGTTTGCGGCTCGACGTCATATTCCAGAACGAACTTGAGAAACTTCATCAGAGAACGCTTCGCCCGAGTCGGAATGTCTTTATTGGAGAAGACGTCCTCTCTCGTCGAAGGTATCCGAGTCAGTGACGGCCCCGACGATTCGGAACCGGGCTGAAAGATGAAGAATGAGCCAACGGCCAGAAACTCAATCTGCCGAAACGCCTTGGAGGCAACGAGCTGGTTGAGAAGTTCCGACCGCGCGTGAACAGGTTGCGGAGCTAAAGCAATGCTATATGACCGTGATGCCGCGAGGCCATCACCGTCCTTGAATACCTGTGCGGCGGCGAATGGCTCGTTGCCCTCAACGGAAGCATATTTTTCGGTCCACTCATCCGCTTCCTGAAGACTCAGCGCAGCTTCGGCAGCGCCGTAGTATTCGTTGGAGTCGACGTGCAGGATGTTCTTGCCCGAGCGAGACAAAGCTCTTTTCGGCCGTGGTCAGCAAAAAAATAGACCCGTTGTCAGTTTTTTTTTCAGCGGTCCAGCTTTCGGAACAGTAGCGAAGCCGATGGAATCCAAGAAGCTTACAGGGCGAGAAGGGACTGTTGGAGCCCTGTGCCGCTGATTACTACATCCCATTTTGTTTCTGAGAGGGATTCCATGGTGCAAAGAAAGTGAAGAAAGGGGGGAGGTTGGGGATCTTGAAAAAAAAAGCACGAAGCAGGTTTTATGTGCGCTGGATTGGATTTTTTGCTGCGGCAACGAGAAAAAGTGTGGAGACAGTTCTCGCTTTCAGCCCCTGTGCGGGTAATGTTCGGATCGTGAGTCAGACAAGATGTTTCTGGGCAGAACTTTTTTTCCTCCTCTCTTCTTCTTCTTTCTCATCCACCGCTCCTTTTCCACGCGCTCTGCATTGTAGGCACAATTGTGCTGGTGGCATCGCGGGTTGTAAATTCTTCATTGCAATTTACTTTCGCAGGAGCGGGAGATTAATTTGTCGGCCGGTATCTACTGCTCTAGAATAAAGTCTGAAAGGGTGGTTCGAATGGTTGACACATGTCTAATTAGCTCCATGATAACCAGTCATGGCATGATTTGTGCTGTGCATTGCGTGGACTTGAGAGTTGAAACTTGAGACTGCCAATTGCGAGCATCACTTCTTAGTTTATTGCCTTTCGTGACCCCAAGTATCAATTATTTTACACTTCCTTGCCTGCTATCGCGGACGTGACACCTTTCCACCGTTCGGTAGCCCAATTGATAAGGCCTTCCGACCTCAGCATTTTAGAGGATAGAATGACACCTCCATGCTTGGACACTGATAGAATCCTAGCTTTCCCTTCTTGACAATCAATAACAATCGTGAGGGTCTCATCGCAGAGAGATTCCTCCAAATTATCGGGGTCCACGAGGAGCCAGAATTTTCCGTCCGAGGGCCGATCGGTTTCTTTGCCGGTAAACACTACAGCAGTGCATGCCACAGGCAAAGATTTGATGGTGAGGGGAGTAGGATCCTTTCGGGTGCATAGTATCATTTCGCGGTCTGCGTCGTAGTGTGCTCTGGGGATTTTGGTGTCCCGTAGAGCAGCAAGCGTAGCTGCCCAAGCTGCATCGAAGGGATTCCCATCAAAAGATATAAAGAATATGTCGATGTAGAGGACCCAGTACGCGACCACGTATGATTCTCCGCGCTGGCTGCTGGGATTTTCATCATCCTCGTCCATGGCATCATCTTCGGCGACAAGGCGTTCCGACGGTCGGGTATGCCAGATCCTCAAGTCGTCGGGTTGTACGAGATTGGACCCGTGAAGTAGGGAATATATTCTGGTGCTCAGTGTCTGCGCCAATGTCGTAGGAGGCCCGCCAGGCAGGAACTGTGGTGCACAGCCGGTAGCCATCTCGATGTTGGGTACAAGGAGATCATAGTCCCAGAGCTCGGATTTCGAATTTGAAGCGCGGTAGTTGGCAATATCCCGAGTCAAGAGTGTCTCGCCACGAATACCACAAATTACAGTTGTATCTCCCATTCGGACAAGGGAACTGCCGTGCGGATGTGAGAGGCTCGACAAGTTCACCGTAATCGGTCGGGCCTGGTTTGGCGCTCGGCCATTGCTTCTGGCCGGTTGCACGTCATCGCTTGACGGGTTGAGGTTGGCGAGCAAATATGGATGAGGTGAAAGTTTTGCAAAGGTTGCTCGGGACAGGCCGGCGTCGGATGCCATGGCGAGGCGTATAATCTTGACCTTTTGCTTCAACCGTGATCAATGGGATGACTACGACCTGGGCTGTGACGACCTGGGCTGTGTGTTGACTAGCGAGCTGTATGATGCTGTGGATATGATAGCGCGACGTCGCGACGGCGGGCATTTCAGGAAAAGTTGATCGTAGCCTCGCTGGAGCAAAGCGGCCGTGGTCAACAAAGCAGCCAATAGAGGGACGGATTGGGATAAGGGCGGGGCGCAAGGCTGTCACTTTCAGGTGTGGCATCAACGGCACCATCTTGTCCAACGCCAGCCACCTGGGGCAAGAGTGAAGACTCGAGAGTCGAGAGTGACAGACACTTTAGTCTTTGATTCATGTGGATTAGATGGGTTTGATTTACGAGATCTCCTATCAATTGAATTAAACCTCACTTGTTACATCATTGATCTTTCGAAACCTTCAACCGAGCCAGCTGGTCTTTATCAGCAGCAGTGGGACTCGGAGTTATCAGAGAGAGAGAGGAAGCGTCTGAAGCGGCAGTGAGACTCGCACAAGGTGGCGCCGTCTGACAGAAGTTCAGAACCCTAATAAAGCGCCCTCGACGCCCTTTTGGCTGCTGAAGCATTCGTACATTCGGCAGGCGCGGCCATGGTGATTGCCACTTGGCACTGACTGACTGCCAGGCTCCCGCATACTGACTGACCAGTCAGAGACAACCGCAGCTTTCCTTCCCCTCTCCGCGACGACGAATCGTCTCAACACTTCACCAGCCTTTTCATTTGCTGTCAGGAAGAGATGCCCAAATCGGACCCAAAATCGCCCATTCGGAGTGAAGACGGCACAGTATAGCACAGCACGACAGCACGGCACAACAACACGTTCTTCAACAAAAAAGAAACCAACCTCGTCGCCATGGCAGGCTGTGTCTTTGGATCCAGATCATCCAGAGCCGGCTGCAGACTGAGTCGGACATCTCCCACATTCTTCACCGAGCTATCAAGTCGGTACGACCTCTTGCGGGAGACATGCCACTGGCCAGACCGTCGCTCTCATCGCCAACGCACCTTTCTCGTCGCGCCTGTTCAGTCAAGAGTCAAGCCCATGTTCACCGTGTGTGACGAGCTTGTGCCACTACATGTACATACATAGCAGCTTGCTTCTCGTTTCCCGCCACCCTGGGAACATGACTTCCCTCCGACGCTGTGCTGCAGTGCAGCTGTCTCAGGCTGTCTGCAATGTGCATGAGCTGCTTTGACCACTTCCAAGTTCCAAGTTCCCACGCAGTCGACCTGCAAAGACTGCCGGCATATTAACTCTCTCCACTTTGAACAACTGCGGTTCTCCGTCCCACGTTCAACGTACATACGGGCCGATATCACCTCGCCCGGTAGTATAATAATACCCTGGCTCCCGTCTCTCGTTCTGTTCCATCTCACGATTCGCTCAACACTTCTGGCTGGCTCAAACACCCCTTTCGATATCGGGGTACCTCTCACTTTCAGCCCGAACGGTGCATCACATCTGAATATAGATGCCCATTCACTCAAAGTGCCGACGTGAAACCGCATAGCGCTATATTCGCAGGCCAGAGCGCAAGTCACAATCTTGCCTCTCATGTTGGACTAAGCGCGTCGCAAGCTCCGCCTCATTGCTACTTGAAAGAATATTCGGACATAGTCTGTCTTTCAGAAAAATACAAGAAAGAAAACCTTGCTGCAAGAGCTCATCGTTCGCTGTCCCAGATGGCTCCCAGCTTTGGCACCCTCTCAGGCAGCGAGGCAAATGCACCATTTGGCCGCTCTTTATCGCAACAACTCACAAGACGCATCAAGGTTCCCGACACTACCCCCAGTCATCCAGGGCTTGTTCAGGCGAACAACGTGGACCCTTGGGCTCAATCTGGCAAATATGGATTGGGATGGACGTACTTTGCCCTCAGCTTAATATGTTGTGTTATGCTGGTGCGTATGTGGCACTATTGGCAAGACAAGATACGCCAAGCCATCTATAAACAGGAAGTCGATGATCAATACCGGTACATGCAAAATGGCCAACCACAGCAAATATCCCCGCACGGCTATGGTCCACGAAACAAAAGTTTCCGTCCCAAGGCGCACTTTTCGTCTGTTGGTATCGTAAATGATACCTTGGCCTTGTTTCGATGGGTATTCTACCGATCTATTCCTGATCTTGCATGGAAGAAATGGCGAGTTACATTCTCATCCTTGGCAGTCCTCGCATGCGTCCTCGTTGCCCTCGTCTACGTCATACTGTACTGCTTTTTGCAACAGCCTCTGTATTGGGAGAGCATTCGATTCGGGTCTCCGCCTGTGGCTATACGATCGGGAATGTTGGCGGTGGCCATGACGCCTTGGATCGTCGTCACTAGTATGAAAGCGAACATTCTCACTACGCTCATTGGTATCGGACCAGAGCGTCTGAATGTCTTTCATCGCTGGCTGGGATACATCTGTCTTTTCCTTTCTCTCGTTCACATGATTCCCTTTTATGTCCAGCCAGTTTGGAAAGATGGCGGCATGACGGTTTTCAACCAAATTTTTCCAGACGGCAGCGGCATCATCTACGGAACCGGAGTCGCCTGCATAGTGCCACTGATCTGGCTTTGTGTGGCATCTTTGCCCTGGCTTAGGAGAATTGCGTACGAGACCTTTGTCATTCTTCACATTCCTGCTGGAATTGCCTATGTTGGTCTCTTGTTCTGGCACACCAAGAATGCCCTTTTAACCTGGGAGTATCTCTATGCGACCGTTGCTATCTGGGCGTTCGCTTACCTTTCGAGAATCCCGAAACTCAACTGGGCCAAGCCGTGGCGTTCTGCGTTCATGGTAGGTGACGAAGCTGCCATTACGCTCATGTCCGAAGACGCCATCAAGGTCACGATACCCACCCAGATGCGGTGGAAGCCAGGCCAATACGTCTACCTCCGGATGCCTGGAATTTCTCTGCACGACAACCATCCTTTCACCATCACCTCCCTTTGCAGTGAGGACTTTCCTTCTGAATATGGCGAGAATTACCGTGACTGCGTGCTCGTCTTCAAGCCCTTCAAGGGATTTACTCGAAAGGTCCTGGATACTGCCATCGCGAAAGGCCCCTTCCACACGTATCGAGCATTCCTTGACGGGCCGTATGGTGGCATGCGAAGAGATCTAGCCGCTTTTGATACCTGCATACTTGTGGCAGGAGGAAGTGGCATCACTTCGTTGATGTCGCAGTTGCTCAACCTCGTGAAGCGAATGCGCGAAGGCAAGGCCATCACTCAAAAGGTTGTTGTCGTGTGGGCCTTCAAAAGGTTTGAGGCCATGGATTGGTTCCGCCAAGAGCTGCGCATATGTCGAGAGTCAGCGCCTCCTGGCAGTGTGACGTGCAAATTCTTCATCACCGGGGCTGTCCGTCGTCGCCTGGGTAGTGAGATGACGCCTCCAATCAGCGGCCGAAACTCCAGAACCATCAATCACATGCTTCACGACAGACTCGATGGTTTTGTGGCAGGCATTGCCTCGAAGCGCAATTCGGCACTGATTCATGTAGTGCCGCACGGTGATTCAGACCGACGGCATGACCTCCGCGAGGATGACCAGGACTGCATTACTGTTCTCCCTCAACAGAAAGGCCTACAAGCTCATGAACGCCCGGCGCCTTCTGATGATTGCTTCTCAACTCAAGTTGGACCTCATGGCTTTCCCGAGGACAAGAAAGTCGTCCAAGAAGATGTGTCTCCGCAATCTGATGAATGTCAAATTCCACCTTTGCGCAAGGAGAAAGCCCCTTCCTCGAACCGTGCATCTCCTAACTCTACCAAGCATTTCTCGGACGCCAATCCTAAAGGAGACATCGACGTACACGACATTCGAGCCCCTGAACCCGCGCACCTCCACGACCACAGTATGCCTCCCGCAGCTGCGAAACAAAGGCCAACCTCTACGATTGGACCCCCCGCTGGCTTCGACTTTGGATTTGCCTCCACGCCCACCGAACTGCAAAAGAACCTCATGAGATCTGCGTTTCCCATACCCCACGAGTTCGACTGCGGATGGAGCGTTGAGTACGGCCGACCGGATCTAGGCTACATGCTCAAGGAGTGGGCCACGGGCGGTGCAGACGGCAGGGGTATTCTTGGACGAAGAACAGCCGTGTTTGTGTGCGGCCCGGCCTCTATGCGAGTGGGTGTAGCGGACACTGTGGCGAGGCTACAGGCTGAGATTTGGGGGGATGACGAGCTGGAGGAGATTTTTCTGCATACGGAGAATTATGCGCTGTAAGATGATGCTCATGATGATGATACGATGAACGAATTTATTCCATGGGTACACGTTGTATGTACGATTTTGGTCTGGGGCGGGACTTTAACATGTGCGTGGTGTTTACGGATATACCATTATCAGGCAGACTCTGTGAGAGCCTTTTTTCTTCTATTTCCTCTATTGCAACTTAGTTTATGAATTGTACGTTATTCGTTGGACATGCCGTCTATTCGGGTGTGCATCTCATGTCGGGCTACAATGTGAATGGGGTGGACTACACACGGTGTTCATGCCCAGCCGTATACAATGACTCGAGTTGACTCGGCAAGACTTGTTAAGAAGTACTGTTCTAGATTGAACAGACAAGTGTTTTCGAACATGGCGCGCATCGCAGTCTCGGATGTTCCCCTAGGGAAAACACACCGGTGGGAAAGCAATCATAGGTGCCTAACCTACCTAGTCCTCCACAGTCGCAGCACCCAAAACCAACTAATTACCTAAACCAGCAAGTCGATCTTGAGTACCTAGTCACAGACTATAGCTGTCAATCACCGTTCGCGTAAACGTCATTAGTGAATCAGTCGCGTCGAACAGATCCCCATAGTAATGGGCATCATGGACAGATTTGCGGCCCATATGGGGACCCTGATGGGCAGACTACATCGTCATGTGTTCCCGTGGTCCGCACAGCCAGCGCGAACAAGTACTACATATATATTTTCCCCCCAAATTCCGTGTTCGTTCTTTTGATTCTTCCTCATCTTGAAGCTTTGTTCGAATTGTGAAACAGGACTTGTCTTGCTTTAAAGGTGTCTTGTCCCCTTCCTTCCTTCCTCCGCCTCCTCCCTCCTCCTCCAAACTTACACATAGTACCCCGTTGCCCGTTTCTACACCTCTACCAACGCATCTCCATTATCAATTTACTCGACATCGACGACCACGATTCAGTTACACTGTTTTATATTTTTATTTTTTGGGAAGCAACGAGGATTCTTCATCATGCATTGTGAGCGCGATTTGGAGAAAATGGCAAAGGGCTGGCAGATTGCCATGTCGTATTCGGAGAAGCGCCTTAAGAAATTGAATAGGTGGGAGGATTATGAGCTGGAGGAAGCTGTTCGGGGGGGCAAGATTGTGTTGGAGACGGTGTGTTTGTTTGTGCATGCTTGTGTGAAGCATGGGCAGTATCAGTACGTTGATGCATGGCTTCTTCTCTCCCCCCCCTCTCCCTCTCTCACTCCCTCTGCTTCTCTTTTTTCGCCTTCATATATTTCATGTTTTCATGTTGCTGTCTGTTATTGCGTTTCCACGTCCCATGGTTTTTTTTTCTGTTAGAGATACTGGAGCTGCACTAACCTTGGGTGTTCTACTTTAGAGTGCCCTATGAATTCTGGAGAGTTCTCCATGCGGAGTATGGGATTGTGGTGTATCCCTCGGCGCTTACGGAGGAGGTTGATACGCATGGGTTGGGCGTGGATGTTGCGTATGCGGATGTGTATGGCGGACATATCGGTAAGTCTTTTATGTTCTTCTTGAAGATGTGCACAGGTTGGTAGATGTTGGGAACCGGGTAGGATACGACAGTTGGCTAATGAGATGGAACGGGTAGTCATGTATGGGAGGTGCTGTGACTCGGATTACCCCCCATGTCCGATGCAGTTCCTCCAAGAACCACCGCCAGTATACGAAAAGTGATGGAATCAGAAGAACGGTCCGTCGAAGGATTAGGTAGATTGGAAATGAGAACAAGACGTCACGTTGAATGAAAGATTGGTACTGTTGGAACTTTAAGGAAAGGCCGGCACTTGGATCCTGTGTCATAATATCGCTAGTAGTCACAGAGGAGGGTGTCCATTGCCTGATTGCGACCTTCTTTGCACGGTATTCTTGAAGCAAAAAAGTCATGTGTCGTCGTCGTGGGTGAACTCCCCTCGTATGACAAGGGTACAATGTATTTACCTTTCGAGGCCAGACATTTTACGACCTGTACTCTGGTAGACATATACACACATACATACAAGCGTACCTAGTCGGCGCATTGACTCTCAACGAATCCGGTCAGACATTAATAAAGTGAAAGCAAAATAAAGGACAAGAAGATATCAGTCCACGAAGCGTCCCGCATAATGCGCGACATTCATCATTCAGCTCACTTTCTCACCCATTGCACCATCTCGATTCGCCCTCCAAACACCCTCCTCCCCCTCAAAATGTTCTCTCTTCCACACTTCCACCCGGGCCTTGCACTCCTCAAGCGCCTCCTCGCCTGCCCTCCATGCCGCCTGCCGATGCGGTGACGACACAGCAATGAGAATGCTCTCCTCGCCAATCGGCACCGTGCCCAAGCGATGAATCAGGGCAATGCCTTTCAAGCCGTGTTTGGAGAGCATATCTTTGGCGATGGCCAGCATTGTCCGGAGAGCTAACTGGTTATATGCCGTGTATTGGAGCTCCTTGACGGGTTTGCCTGCAAAGTTGTCTCTTGTGGTTCCTGGGAAGGAAAGAAAACAAGAAGTTGGTGTCCGCTTCGTGTTACGGCGGGTGGGTTTGCAACTTTTTTTTTGGGGAGGGGTTTTTCTTTTACGTGGATGGAATCTGGATGTGTTGTCTGAGGAGAGAGACTCTTACCTGCGAAGAGGACAATTGCGCCGGCGGCTGGGCTGCGCACTTTGTCCATTGTGGCTTGGGGGTTGAGGAGGTCTGTTGTTAGAGCCACATGGCAGTTTTCGTCGGAGAGCTCCCATGGGGTTTGGTTAGAGGTCATTTTTGGTAGGGTCACTGGGGATCACGGAGGATCGTCAAGCCTGGCTGGCGGTGGTTGATGATGATGGTGATGATGATGATGTGGGCGACATCATGCCCTGAGATCATGGCGAGGTTCGCTTCTTTGCGCCGGAACCGAGGCGATGGAGCCATCAACGCCGAACGGATCATGCCTCAGGGCAGCTGCGGGTGATTGTGGGGCCGTCGATAACCCGCCAGCTTCGAATTCTGATGACTAAGATGGAGTACGGCTGCAATACTTCAAGGTGCGCCGACAATTCGAGTGAATCTTTGTCCCTAGCCCGTACTTCCCAAGGATGAGGCAACAGATCCACGATTCACGAATCACGCCCCTTGACAAGTCGTCCTTTGTTTTTTGTGAAAGGCTTCCCTCTCTTTCAAATATCTCCCAGCGACATTTCCGTCATCTCGCCGCGACGCGCCTACTCATCATCATGCGCGCCGGACACCGTGCCAGATCCTCCGATCGGGGGAGGACGCGCCACGACTACAACATGGGAGCCCCCAGAGGCCGGGACGCCCAGGACCAGCACGACGCCCACTCTCGATCGCGTCATGGTAAAGACATGATCCGCGCCCTCCAGGGATGCTGATGAACAGCTTCTTCCAAGCCTGTCTTTGTTCATGTCTTGGGAGCTGCTTCGTTTTGAGCTTTGGAGCGAGATTTTTAAGCTAACTTACCTACGGGGCAACGGGATTATTCCAGATCTCCTCCAAGGCAAAGATACTACGACGAGCACCCGGAGTACCCGGACAACACAACCCATCGATTCCGACAAGATGCATCTGATGGAGGGGAGTCGCTAGGTCGTTATGAGGGGGGTTCGGATGATGGTGCTAGGGGCCGTTGCCGTAGTCCACCGCGGCCTCGCCATCGTGGTGATCGTGATCGCTCGAACCATGAGTGGAATGAGGAGCAGCCCTCGTATGAGAATATGTATGATGAGGAGCAGGGGCGTCGGAGGGATAATAGAGCGTATGCTCGGTACGATGATTACGCGTCGCGTGGGACCGACTTTTCGCATTCGGATCGGAGTGGGAGATCGCGGAGCCCTCGTGGGCGCAGATATAGAAGCCGGTCACGGAGTCGTACGCGCGACGCGGGGGTTCCTACGGATACAGTGATTCTCGAGGGCTTATCACATAGTATCACGACCGCGGAGGTGAGCTGACTTTTTCCTTTTGCCTTTCTTCCTTTAGACACCCCTTTTTATTGCTATTTTCTGGTATCAAGCGGCAAGGCCCATGCTGATGTTTCTTCGTATATAGCTTCGTGAGTGGCTGGTTACCTACTCCATTGCTGCTGAATATCCGCCCGTCGATGTGAGGATACCGTCTTCAAGAGGTTCGTTATAATAAGGAGGATGTTGGCGCCGTACGCCGGTGACCCAACAAGGCCATGGCTGTGTTGTTCTTTTCTAACGAGGAAGCAGGCAAACTACGAGCGTTTGTACAGTTTGAAGACGTTTCTCAAGCTACGGCTTTCGTGAAAGAACATTTCCCAAAATTGCACCTTGAGCTACGGCATTCCACTGATAATGCACCAGACGGCATCTTTGAGGCATATGTGCATTTTGCTCGCAGCCGAGACGAAGGCGATCCTCGTCGGAAGGATTGGACATGCCCACTAGTATGCACTCATTCGTCTCACTTTATGTCGACCCATGCGCAAAGCCAAGACATCTTGCTAACTCATACAAGTGTGATTTCTTCAACTACCATTCGAGAACACAATGCAAATCTTGCGGTACCTCCCGAACAGGTAAGACCCTTTCTTCTCTTGCCCGTGGCGGTAGCAAGTTCTCTCAGCTAATGGATAGTAAAAAGCGGAAGCAAGTTGGGAGCAAAGCCTAAACGGAGCGGCGGACGTGGCTGACGGCGCGGACGCTGTATCCCAGATTTTGGTAGTGCACCCGCTGCCATCCTTTGTTACAGAGGACATGCTTGCCAAGCATTTGAAGTCGCTAGAGAAGACGGAAGAAGTAAAAAGCTCAGCAAACGGACCCAGCAAGTTAAAGTCGACAGCACCCGGGGCCGATGCCGCACGATACGGAGCTAGGCCCAACTCGCTCCATCGCGTATTCCTGACGCGCGAGGTCAGGTCGGGGGAGAGCTTCAAATACGGGTTCGCTGAGTTCTGGACGTTGGAGGATGCGGCAGCTGCCGTGGCCAAATTTCGTTTGTCGCGTTCCTTTACGGTAGCTGGCTGTGCCGTGACGATTGCGCCGACTCACATGGGAGTTTTCCTGCCCGAGGATCGAGAAATCACGACAGCAAACGAACACATGTCCTTTTACCCGCTGTTCAACCCCTCTTTGCGGGTACGATATCGAGATTTGCGCGTATTTCCAAGCCAACTGATTGTTACGTCGGAACCTCCGAACACGAACAAGGACTCCGGCAAGGGCAGTAGACCTGCCGAGGACCAAGACGCGGAGGGGAAGAAGCAGAAGAAGCGCCTCAAGGTGGACGGTAGCAAGAAACCGATCGTGATGGCAGGGCAGATTTCCATGTGGCAACGAAAACATGATGAGCTGCGGGGAGAACAAGGCGGCAAGTCCAACAACCACAGCACCGCACCTGGACCCGAATTTATACCCAAGTCTGATGCCAGCAAAGCGCCCATCAAAATCGCCCTATCCAATGCCACCAAACTAGGCGCTTCTGCCCTAGGCCAGTCGCCAACCTCTGGTGAAAAGGAAACTACAACAACGGGGCTCGCGTCAGGGGTCGCTCCGACCGTCAGTGTCTCTCCATCAACAGACGACCCGCCGCAGCAGGATGACCAGGAGGAGACATTCGTAGACCGAGAAAGGCTCATGTGTCTCATCTGCATGCGCAAGTACAAATCATCAGACGAAGTCAAGATCCACGAAAAGTCGCGCAATCACAAATCCGCCATGGAGGATGCCGACAAGGTCAAAGCTGCACAGCCTCGACTCGCAGCGCGCGACAAACGCTTACAAAAGCAAGCCGAGGAGGAGTCCCAAATGCCTCAGTATCGCGATAGAGCAAAGGAGCGGCGAGTCATCTACAATCAGCCTGAGAAACCATCGGTGCCGCCTCCATCATCTGCATCGTCGACAACAAAACCCAAGAGCGAGGCTGCAGCGAAGCCAGTGGACAAAACTCCCGCTGTTAAAGCCGTGCCATCTAGGGGCGCAGGGATGCTCGCCAAGATGGGATGGACGGCTGGGGGAGGGCTTGGTGCGAATGGCGATGGACGTACGGAGGCGATTGCGACGAATGCGTACCAGGCGGGTGTTGGATTGGGTGCGGAGGGAGGCAATTTAGGTGATGCGGTCGAGTTGGCGGAGAAGAAGACGACGAATAAGTATTCTGATTATTTGGCGACGGCGCAGGATAAGGCTAGGGAGAGGTATAATCAGCTTAATTAGGGGGGGTGGTTTGTGGGTGTTGTATTTGTAGAGTAGAGCACAGCGTGTATGGTGTAGGAGATTCATTGCAATTTGCATTCTAATATTCTAATAAGACTGATCGGTGGAGGGATTGATGCAGCGTGTTGTAACTTTTTGGTGTGGCAGACTGCAGTAATAAACGGCGCCAAGTCGGTGCAAGGAATGGAACGGACCGAGGCTCGCGCTCCCTTTCACGCTTCAATGAACTTTATAAGTGTGCCTGGCCTGGTACAGTGGTACTGTGTACACTGTACCCCTTTCTGCCCCACTTGACGCCACGAAAGTTGCCGAGGTTGCATCGCCAACACCAACGGAGCTTTGCGCCGGCGCAGCCCTTTTAAAGTTTTATCGTCATTGTACATCTACTCATAACACTTACATACCTCCTTCTCAATTAACTCCCTCGCTCTCACTTTTAACAACGCATCCAACAATATCAACAACAACACAACGCCTCCTCCCATGAACATCCTACAACTCAACTGGACTCAACTCGACAGACTCGACTCGACAGACTCAACTCAACTCAACTCAACGCGACAGCCTCGACAGCCTCGACAGCCTCGACAGCCTCGACAGCCATCCCCAAAATGCCCCCCGAAGAACGCCCAACCCTCCTCCGTCCTCCCCCCCCAAACCCCTCCCTCGCCCCCATCGAAAACATCCTCCAAGTCACCCCCGTCAACGTCCTCGGCCAAGACATCTTCACAAACACCCGCAAAGCATGGGTCCCCTCCGGCGCACGGGGCATCTACGGCGGCACCGTCATCGCGCAATGTCTCGCTGCGGCGCAAAAGACCGTCCCGGAGGGGGAGGGCTTTCTCCCGCATTCATGCCATTGTTATTTCTTGTTAGCTGGCTCGGGGAGTGTGCCGATCTTGTTCCATGTGGAGCGTGTGAGGGATGGGAGGTCGTATGTGACGAGGACGGTGCAGGCGAGGCAGAGGGGGAAATGTATTTTTACGACGACGATTAGTTTTGTGAGGGAGGGGGCTGGGACAGGGACAGGGACAGGGACAGGGAAGGGAGAGGGGGTTGAGGTGGTGAGGCATGCGGTGGAGTTGCCGGACGAGGCGAAGGGGTCGTTGCCGGAGGGGGAGTATGAGGATGAGGAGGGGGAGGGGGGGGGTCCGTTTCAGCATGTGTTGGTGCCGATGCCGGTGGCGCCTACGCTTGATCTTGATGGGAAGGGGAATGGAAGCAGGGTAGGGATAGGGATAGGGATGGAGAGGGATGGGCTCAAGAAGCCGCATCAGATTCGGTGTCAGCAGTGGATGAGGTGTCGGGGGAAAATCTCGGCCGAGGGCGGTCTTCCAGCGCATTTGAATGCTTTGGCGTACATCTCGGATAGTAGCTTCATTGGTACGGTCGCCCGCGTACATCATCTTTGGAGGTTACCCTTTCCGCCGCAGGAGTATCATGCTTTGCCGGAGGAGCAGAAGCGCCGGGTTGAGCATCTGGCTCGTCATGAGGGGCTGGGGGATGATCCGGAGGGGTGGAAGGCGCTGCCTCATCTGGGGATGATGGTCAGTTTGGATCATTCGATATATTTCCATGCGCCGGGTCGAGTGAGGGCTGATGAGTGGATGTTTGCGGATATGGATAGTCCGTGGGCGGGAGATGGGAGGGGGTTTGTGACGCAGAGGATATTTGCGCGGGATGGGACCTTGTTGGCTACTTGTGTGCAGGAGGTGAGAATTCGCTTTCATGATTTCATCCTCTCATTGACGCTTTTCTTCTGGGTTTATGCCACATGCTGACATCTATACTTTTTCTTGTAGGGCGTCGTTCGACTCGCACCGTCTTCTAAAAAGCCCAAGCTGTAAAGCCCAGCATGCCAGATACCCTTTTGCGCTACATCAAGGGTCTTGGAACTTGCTGTATGCATGAGGTGCAAAGGACGTGTCTCTGGACCTGTATCGCGACCATGCTATCATTACTGCACCTTATCTCATCGACTTTGGCCGACAGGCGGACTGGGGATACGTTTGCGTTGGCTGCCTGGACGAACTACAAGATTGAAGAGACAGGAAGACATTTCAGGACCATATATACAAGAGAAGGAATTTAGGAGCACACGGCGAGGTATGGACCGCTGAAAAAGATGTTGATTACCTAAACGTGGCAGATACCTTCACGTCAAATTGAACAGGGAGCAAGATGAAGGAAGCCTCTAGTTTCTACGTCCTACAATGATGCATGGCTTATCTTCACCCTCGACTGTGCATCACCTCATTCCCACTCTTCACCATGTCTGGCACAGAAATCCAGGATCGATGTAGAGTCTATTGACTGGAAGAGATCTAGCTAACAGAATGGGCGTAGAAGACTCTTTCTAAGGAGTCGTCAGAACTGAGAACGCATATTCTACCGGATTCCACAAGGTTCCACGAGTGGGATCCATGTACCAAGTACCTGCACCTGCCTCACTGCAACAATTGTAACGGCAATTTTCTTATGTCTGACTCTGAAGCATCGGCACCTACAGGCTACTGCTAACGCCATACGAAGTGCATCTACCTACAGTGTTCTCACCATGGATCGTGCCTCTGAGGCTTCAGGGGCCGAAGCCCGGAGTAGTGATGCCTTCTACATATGCCATGCGGTTGCGGGATAATCGGATTAGCATTAGTCTAGGCCTCTCTTGCTGGCATCGCCTCTTCCAGTAATAAATTCAAGTCCCTCTTCAATCTTGAAGCCGTTGATCGTTTCTGATGGCTCGATCGGACGCGGCTTTTGGCCGGAGATGATCGGCCTGTTGGACTGTACGATCCCTTCATCGTTCATCGTCAAGGGCAAGCGGAGACGAAATGTAGTCTTTGTTAGGTAGACTCTCGATCGCATCGTCGCAACCAAAAAGAAAGGAACATGCAAGAGCACACCCTGCTTTGCTCTCACATTAAAACAGGTTACCTACATTATACATACGATTACGGAGTATGCACATATGTACCAGATAAGGTCTCTTCACCGAGATGATCGGCAAAAGGTCACAACCAACCAACCTGATCAAGATTTTTCGGAACCTTGAGTAGGGGGCGATCTCGACCCTGGTCGTTGCGACATTGCCGCTTGCAGATGGACCCTTCCCCTCTTCTTTTGTTTGACATCTCAATACATATTCCCTCACTTGACACTGACAATTAATTTTCGTCACAGATAAATCTGGCACCTCGATCAATGAGGTGGCTTTAATCGGCAACACGGCAACACGGCGCCTCGGCTTCGCTTGAAAATCATTGCGGTGGCATTGTTCTCTCCAAAAACACGATCAAACTTGTCGACAGTGGTCTATTGGGCGACGCTGCTCACCAACACGGTTACACGATCAAACTTCCCAACAGTGGTTCAATTTACAACACTGACTACCTTCTCTCTCCACCACCTTCTCTCGTCTATTTCCATCCAACAAATCCAAGTCTTTGAACAGGACTGTACCGAACTGCGCCGTCCTGCTTTGCAACAATATCTCCTGCAACCTTCATTGTCAAACCTCTGCATCAACAGACAAGTATTGTCAAAATCGCGTCACAAGTACCAACGACATATGAAGAACACATGACAAAAATGGAAAGCCAGAAGCTAAACCATCAAGAACCCGCGCGTGGCGATCAAGTGGCCACACAACAGCACTGTATTCCCGCAATGGATGCCCCTCGGCAGAAGAACAGCAACGTACGGCTACTCGACGGCGAAATTTTTGAAGATGAAACACGCGACAGCAACTATCGCTGTCTGGTAGACGGACAACATGTCAAATATGTTACCACAGCACCGGGCACGTTTGGCGTGGTAGAGTTTTACGAGCGTGCCTATGAGCCACTCGTACTTGGCAAGCTCTTTCCCCCATTTCCACGTGGAGACTGGAACGACGGCCGTATAGCCAAGGATCCTGTTACAGGCAAAGCTACCTTCGTCAGGACTGAGAAAGTACAGTTCCCCGAGGTGGAATCCGTTTGGCACAATGTCAAGTTTAATGAGTTCGATTTCCCCCCTAACCTTAAAGGAGGGAGACAGGACGTTCGCGTCGTAGCGCACTCCACAATCAACGGTGGCGAACCCGTGCTCATGAAACTCTCGGTTTGGCCTCGGGAGATTTACTACATGGAACCCGAGACTGCCGCTTATCAATGGATTTGCGATACAGGCATCAGTCCCAAATTCTTAGGTCATCTCACCGAGGGTCCAAACGGACGCATCCATGGCTTCTTCACTGAGTGGTTGGGCGGCACGAGGTCTGCGGGACCAAGGGATCTCGACGGCTGTAAGAAGGTCTTGGCGCGCTTGCATCAGCTAGGTATCAAGCATGGCGATATCAACAGGCACAATTTTCTTGTACGAGAGAGAGAGGGGCATGAAGACGAAGTGTTTTTGATAGATTTTGCAACGGCGAGGCGAGATTGCCCACAAGTTGAGCTCGAGGACGAGATGAAGGCCCTCAAAAACAGTTTAGAAAGCACGGATCCTAGAGGAGGTCCAGCCATTGTGGAAAAGCAAAAGATCTAGGAGTTGCAACGTGAGATTAATGAGTTGAGATTGACATTCGCCTTTTGGTTGAGTCAGGACTCAGAAGTGGTCTAGGGGGCGGGATCGGATGTAATAATTATGGAATCAATTTGAATATAATAGTACTTGAGTTTATCCTCATCGGTCTTTATTTACGACGATTGCTGAAAGATGAAAATGTATTTATAGGACGCAGCTACACCGCCTGCTCCCTCCCAACATCTTTCTCTTCCTTCACAACTCCAATGCCGATTGCAAAACCCGTCAAACCTCTCAAAAAGCTCGAACTCTACATACTCTCCATGTTTTCTATCTCTACCTCCATCATTATGGCTCCTTTGACTAGAGTTTCTGCGAAAGCCCCTGAGGCCCCAGGGCCCCAGGGTCCTCCCGAGCTTGACGCCCTGCCTCAGCAAGGAGTCCCGGACCAAGGCCAGCCGGCACCTGGGCCAGCCGCGCTGGGCACGCTCACGCACGAGGCCGAGGTGTCTCGCCTCCAAGCCATCATCGCCGAAACGAAGGCGAAGCGTAACGCGTCGGACGCCGCGGCAGCAGAGTCTGAGGCTCGACGTGTCGCCTCCGACGCAGCGGCCGCCCAGAGCACACCTCAGCACAGCTCTGCTCGCCCTCGCGACGGCCAACAGGACCACCACTGCCCCCAACGCAGCCGTTCCCCCCCCCCCCGGTGAGCTTCTACCTCCCCATGTACTCCAAATCGCACGTTAGATGGTTTCCGTGGCCAATGAAGACGTCAACAACATTTTCACCAACAAGTTCGAGCCTTGGAATCTCATCCGGCTCCATCCAATCCTCGGCCTTCGACCGTCTCCCGACGAGGCCGCTTCGAACGTGGACATCACGGCCGGGGCCTTCATCCTGATGAAGAAGAAGACACATCGAAAAGGACAGGTACGGCGACAGCCTCGTCCTCTGGCTCCACTCTTTCAACAATTTAGGTACATGTACATCTACGAACGCCTTTTCGGCACCGAGCATCGCGACGTGCTTATCGCGATGAACCGGTTCCTTGAGTTCATCACCTCAAAGTCACAGCAATGTTTTTGGTCAAAATGCCTCGCATACGCCATGAGGCACCATCAACATGTGAAGGACTCATCCATCCACAACGCGAAAGCATGGCTCGACCATCCCCAGATCCCAGACAGACGCCTATTTCCAACAAATTTACGCCCTCCCAGCACCGTCTAGCCGGAAGCGTCAGCGCTCCGAGACAACAGGGGCCAATACTGCAACCCGCGAAGTCTGCCGAAAATTCAATTCCCAGACGGGTTGCTCCTACCGGAACTGCAAGCGGTCCCATGAGTGTTCCAGCTGCGGCGGCAGCCATGCGGCATGCCTGCGCTCAGACATAGCTTCGCAAGTTCGCACTCACGACCTTCTACCCCATCGGTTTTTTATGCTTTGAGGTTATAGTTTTGCTGCCCATGATGTCGAGAATGGCTCATCACCTATAGCAGTGCGTGGTGTGGTGCGTGGAGCAGGTGGGAATAGGTTGTGTATACCAGCCATGAACTGTTTCATGTTGTCATCGTCGAAGTCCGTGGTTGGGAGCTTCAGGTCGACGTGGACGGATCGTAGTGCGGAGAGTTATGCACTGATTGTGGCTGGTTAGATCTGTGACTGTTGCCGGATGAAGGTATACCTGCCGAAGGCGCGGCCGATGAGCCACCGCATAGGAGATCGTAGGAGGCTGGCCATGGTGTTTTGCAGAGAGCGGCGCAGAATGTTTCGTATGACCTGGCGGCAGTGGAGTACATTTGGCGTGTGGTTGACCTTGATTGCGAGCGGGTCGGTGTGGAGGAGACTCATCCGGGCGATGAAGTCTGGTGGCGGTTGGGGGAAACACGAAATTCTTCGGGCCCGGTAGGTATAGCCGATGAGTGCTCCAAAGTGGTCCAAAGTGGAGGATCCCGTCGACGATCTGGGGCAGTGTACCCGGGTATCGCGAAAGGAGGTTGGCCCATGCCGATCTCACCAGAGGGGAGGTGACGGAGGTGACGAGTGGCTCGGATCCTGTATCGAAAAGGGGGAAAGAGGGTGAGGTGTTCGGCCGAGCGGAGGGAAGATCGGACTGGGGATCAAGGAGAGCTGCCAAGAGAGGGACTGGAGGGACCGCAGGGGGTGATTGTTGTTGCCATTGGGGAGGTAGCCTCCGTACCCTCGCGTTGTCCTACGGAGTATGTCCGAGCGCAGGCAATTGCCAGGCATGCGCGGCACATGGCTGCCGCCGCAGCTGGAACACTCATGGGACCGCTCGGCGCTTGCAGTTCCGGTAGGAGCAGCCCGTCTGGGAATTGAATTTCCGGCAGACTTCGCGGGTTGCAGAATCGGTCCCTATGTATCGTCTCGGAGCGCTGACGCTTCTTGCTAGACGGTGCTGGGAGGGCGTAAATTTGTTGGAAATAGGCGTGAGCCATGCTTCCGCGTTGTGGATGGATGAGTCCCTCGCGTGTTGATGGTGCGTCATGGCGTATGCGAGGCATATTGACCAAAAAAATTGCTGTGACTTTGAGGTGATGAACTCAAGGAACCGGTTCATCGCGACAAGCACCGCGACGTGCTTGTCGCCGAAAAGGCGTTCGAAGATGTACATGTAATTGATGAAAGAGTGGAGCCAGAGGACGAGGCTGTCACCGTAGTCCTTCTCGGTGTGTGCCTTCACTGCCTTCTTCTTCAGGCTGACGGCCCCAGCCGTGATGTCCACGTTTGAAACGGCCTCGTCGGGAGACGGTCGAAAGCCGAGGATTGGATGGAGCCGGATGAGATTCCAAGGCTCGAACTTGTTGATGGAAATGTCGTAAACATCTTCCTTGGCCACGGAAACCATCTCACGTGCGATTTGGAGTACAAGGGGAGGTAGGAGCTCACCGGGGGGGGTTACAGCTACGTTGGGGGCAGTGCTGGTCCTGTTGGCCGTGGCAAGGGCGAGCAGAGCTGCGCTCTGGGCGGCCGCTGCGTCGGAGGCGATCCGTCGAGCCTCCGATTCCGCTGCTGCGGCGTCCGACGCGTTGCGCTGCGCGTTGATTTCCGCGATGATGGCCTGGAGGCGCGACACCTCGGCCTCGTGCGTGAGCGTGCCCAGCGTGGCTGGGCCAGGTGCCGGTTGGCCTTGGTCCGGGACTTCTTGCTGAGGCAGGGCGTCAAGCTCGGGAGGACCCTGGGGCCCTGGGGCCTCAGGGGCTTTCGCAGAAACTCTAGTCAAAGGAGCCATAATGATGGAGGTAGAGATAGAAAGATTTCTGAAAGAATGGAGAGTATGTAGAGTTCGAGCTTTTTGAGAGGTTTGACGGGTTCTGCAATCGAGATTGGAGCTGTGAAGGAAGAGAACGATGTTGGGAGGGAGCAGGTGGTGTAGCTGCGTCCTATAAATACATTTTCATTTTTCAGTAATCGTCGTAAATAAAGACCGATGAGGATAAACTCAAGTACTATATTCAAATTGACTCCATAATTATTACATCCGATCCCGCCCCCTAGACCACTTCTGTGTCCTGACTCAACCAAAAGGCGAATGTCAATCCCAAGTTCCAACTCATTAATCTCACGTTGCAGCTCCTAGATCTTATCATTTTTTACTCTACCACAATGGCTGGACCTCCTCTAGGATCCGTGCTTTCTAAACTGTTTTTGAGGGCCTTCATCTCGTTCTCGAGCTCAACTTGTGGGCAATCTCGCCTCGCCGTTTCAAAATCTATCAAAAACACTTCGTCTTCATGCCCCTCTCTCTCTCGTACAAGAAAATTGTGCCTGTTGATATCTCCATGCTTGATACCTAGCTGATGCAAGCGCGCCAAGACCTTCTTACAGCCGTCGAGATCCCTTGGTCCCGCAAACCTCGTGCCGCCCAACCACTCAGTGACGAAGCCATGGATGCGTCCGTTTGGACCCTCGGTGAGATGACCTAAGAATTTGGGACCGATGCCTTTATCGCAAATCCATTGATAAGCGGCAGTCTCGGGTTCCATGTAGTATATCTCCCGAGGCCAAAGTCGGAGTTTCATGAGCACGGGTTCGCCACCGTTGATTGCGGGGTGCGCTACGACGCGAACGTCCAGTCTCCCTTCAAGGTTATGGGAGAAATCCAACTCATTAAACTTGGCATTATGCCAAACGGATTTCACCTCGGGGAACTGTACTTTCTCAGTCCTGATGAAGGTAGCTTTGCCTGTAACAGGATCCTTGGCTATACGGCCATTGTTCCAGTCTCCACTTGGAAATGGGGGAAAGAGCTTGCCAAGTATGAGTGGCTCATAGGCACGCTCGTACGACTTAACCACGCCAAACGTGCCCGGTGCTGTGGTAACATATTTGACATGTCGTCCGTCTACCAGAAAGCGATAGTTGCTGTCGCGTATTTCATCTTCACTAACTTCGCAGGCGAGTAGCCGTACGTTGCTGTTCTTCTGCTGAGGGGTAGCCATCGCGGGAACACAGTGCTGTTGTGCGGGTCCTTGATGGTTTAGCTTCTGGCTTTCCAGAAGATATTGTTGCAAAGAAGGACGGCGCAGTTCGGTACAGTCCTGTTCAAAGACTTGGATTTGTTGGATGGAAATAGACGAGAGAAAGTGGCGGAGAGAAGAGGTAGTTAGTGTCATAAATTGAACCACTGTTGGGAAGTTTGATCATATTGGTGAGCAGCTTCATCTGTGACGAAAATTAATTGGCAGTGTCAAGTGAGAATATGTATTGAGATGTCAAACAAAAGAAGAGGGGAAGGGTCCGTCCGCGACGACCGGGGTCAAGATCGCCCCCTACTCAAGGTTTCAAAAAAATTTGATCAGGTTGGTTGTGACCTTTTGCCGATCATCTCGGTGAAGAGACCGTATCTGATGGGAGACTTTATTCATCCATCACATAACTAATGTAATTGTCCTTCCATCCTTCCGAAAGGGGTTAGTGTGCGCAGACCCCCTGCTAGCGTCATGGAGGTACTTGGCTGGCTCCCACACCTCACAAGATACATCGTGCTTGAAAAACAAAACACAGATTACGGCACCGCTACTTCCTACCACTACCT